>LJIJ01001615.1:0-39916 GCA_001718145.1 Orchesella cincta
AAAGCTTTTTGCTACACTGAAAGAAAGGGCGTAGAAATTGAGGGGATTTTGTATTGCTGGGCTCTAGGAACCACTGGAGAAAGCCCGGAGGAGGCAGCTCCACCCATATTTCAACTTACAAAGACGCTCCTTAACCTCAATCTCAAGGTGAATCCGCGTTTGGTTGTTTTAACAAGTGGAGTAGTTCCCTTTGAGGACAACGAGCTCTCCTCCTTCCAAACAAGTACGATTTGGGGCTACAGCAGGTCAATGAAAAATGAAGCTTTTCACATAAACAGTCGCTGCATTGACATCGCGGATGGGGAGCTCGGAACGGAGTCCCGACTCCGCCAGCTGTTCCAAGAGCTCTGGAAGACGGACAACGAGAACCAAGTCGCTTTCCACGGGGATTTCCGCTACGTTCCCAAGTTTCAGCTTCACAAACCCGTGCTGAACGCGCTCAAGCTTCCGCCAGGCTCCGACCGGTTCCAGCTGGTGCTTCCACCCACAAAAGCCATCTCAGATCTCCAGTTTGGACCACTAGAGCTTGGAACTTTGAAGGAGGATGAGGTCGAGGTTCAGATCAAGGCTTCCGCACTCAATTTCAGGGATGTGCTCAGTGTCATCAAACCAACGGAGCAGTTTAAGGATATTAATGCTGTAGGATTTGATTTTGGTGGGTGGTAAAACGAGTTGGGAAAGGTCACCAAATGGCAAGTTGGAGATCAGTTTGCGGCTGTAATATCTACTTCACAGCGATGCCCAGCCATGTGCACTGAATGAGGACTGTTGCTCCACTCCCAAAAAACACGACCCTTTGCGAAGCGCTACGATTCCTGCCGTTTACATTACCTCCGTAGTTTGTTTGTTGGAGACGGCCAAAATTAGCAAAGAAGATGTCGTCCTCATTCACACAGCGACGGGGGGGAGTGGGGCTGAGTGCGATGAGATTTGCAAGCATGTTGGAGCCACAATCATTGCTACAGCGGGAGCAAACGAAAACAAAGCTATTTGAGATCAATTGGTTCCAACACGTGTTCCATTCGAGGAATACAAAATACGGCGATCAGATTCTCCAGCTGACTTCTGGAAGAGGAGTGGATGTTGTCCTCAACTCGCTGACAAGTGAAGGATTCAAAGAAGCAACACTCAAGGCTTGTGCGAAGGGAGCGAGATTTGTTGAAATGAGCAAGCTGAACATTTGGAGTAAGGAACAAGTGGAAAAACTTCGTCCTGATGTGGATTACACAGTTATTGACGTTTCCATTGCGGATACCCAAGAGTGGAGTCGGTTCATGGTTTTTTTAAGGGAGCTCATGGAGAAGGAGTCGTGAACCCATTCCCGTACGTGAGGTTTGATGGGCTGAATATTCGCGAAGCGTTGCAATACATGCAGAGGGCAAAACACATTGGGAAAATTGTTTGTGTGATGCCCGAGCTCCGACATGAAAACGGGAAGATGGTCCCCTTCAGCCCAATGTTTAATGAGCGAAGCAGCTACTTAATTACCGGAGGACTGGGAGGGATCGGCTTTGAAGTCTGTAAATGGATGCTAGAAGCGGAGGAAAGCATGTCTTCTTGCCAGCAGAAGTCCACCAAGCTCCTCCATGCAAAGGAGGATAGAAGAGCTGAACTCCAGAGGAGGGAATGTCATCCCGGTTCAAGTGGACGTTGCTAATTTTGAGCAGCTGATCTGCTCCAAAACCAGCTGGCGTGGAAGCTGCCGCCACTGAAGGGGTGATGCACGCCGCTGGCACGTTGTCAGATGGGCTGATTATAAACCAAGAGTGGTCCAAGCTGTGCTCTACCTTCCCCACCAAAATACGAGGAAGTCTCAACCTCCACGAGTTGACTAAAGATCTGAGTCTCGAGCATTTTGTCCTGTTTTCATCGGTCGCCACACTTTTCGGCACCCCAGGACAGAGTAATCACAGCGCAGGAAATGCTTTTGAGGATGCGCTGGCTCACTACCGACATTCAATTGGGCTTCCAGCCACGACAGTCAACTGGGGACAGTGGGGAGAAGTTGGGATCGCAAAAGAGGTGGATGTGGCTGGACTCAAATCCATTTCAACCCTCCAAGGGATGTCAGCCCTTGAGTACGTGATGAAACGCAGAGGGCTCATACCACAGTGCTCAATATTGAGTCTTTTGTGATACTGAGCAAATTTGTGCCACAGGTTGCCACCTACTTGGATGAGCGGCTTTGAAGGCATCCGTGGGCTCTAGTAGCTCTGCAATTATTAAATCCAGTGACTTTTGGCAACAGTATGACTCCTTCCCGAGTCTTGAGGAGAAAATAGGGCTGCTCAAGCTCCAGCTTGGAACTATTATCAGAAACGTGCTCAAGCTCGACTCACGAGAGGAGGTGGAGGGAGACACGAACCTCCAGGAGATGGGGGTAGACTCCCTCATGTTTGTGGAGATTAAGAACATCCTTCAAACATTGTTAGGGGAGCGGTTGGTGGTGAATGCGGGGGCGATTAAAGACTGCAATACAGTCAACCTCCTGCCACACCCTCGTTAATCTCATTGAGGGAAATGTTGAGGAGGATAAGAGCCCGCCTCACATGAGCAAGTGAATCAGCTCATCCTCGAGGATTCCAGCTTCCCGAGAGATACCCAAAACCCGGACAGGAGGCTAAAATATTAGGAAGTTTCAGAGTTTTCTCACCGGAGTTACAGGAGCTCTTGGTCCGTATATTTTAAAGGAGTTGGTCAACCTCCCCCAAATCTGTGAGGTTGTTTGTTTGATTCGTCCCCGTAAAAACGAGGGGTTGGAGGACAGACTCAAAAAGGCTCTGGAGGCTAAAGCCATCTCTCTAGATCAACATCTGAGTAAGATCCGTTGTGTGTGTGAAATATAGCAGAGCCTCATCTCGGGTTGGAGCCAAGCATTTGGGAGGAGTTGAGTCAAAACATGGATGCCATATTCAACTGCGCTGCGAGCGTGCACCACACCGAGCACTACAGAAAACTAACTTCTGGTACAGATATGCGTGCCGTTAACGTTGGGGGAATACGAAATGTTTTGGAATTTGCAACTGAAAACCAGCTAAAACACGTCTTCCACGCGTCTTCCATCGTTGCTGTGGCTACAGTGGAAGATGACGGCCGGATTTCGGAGCGGTGGCAGGAAACTGGAGAATATGATAACGTCACGACGTTTGGCTACCCCGTCTCAAAATTTGTGGGGGATATGCTGATGAAGGAAGGAGCGGCCAGAGGAATTCCCACTAAACTCTTTAGATTTCCTCTCATCGTCGGGAAAGAGAGACGGGGAGATGCTCCCTGGAAAATAACACGCACTCCTGAGATTTATGTTTATTATGAAAAATGGTGTGATTTCCTCCTCCCACATCCTTGGCCGACACTTCCGGTGGATGAGTGTGCAAGAGTCAGCGTCCGCATCTTTTTCGATGAGAGAGCGAGCTCCACCCAAGTCTTTAATTTGACGGTCGCTCAGCCCGACACGGACCAAGAGTTTGTAAAGGTGGCGGCAAGATTTGGACATGAGGTGGAAATTGTCGAGTATTCCGAGTTTATCAAGAAAATTCAAGAGGCGGGGGAGAAAGAGGGGAATGCGTTGGGGCTGTTTAAAGACTTTTATAGTGATGAGAGCAACATTATGAATTTATTCTCCAGCGCGGCCATCCTCAGACGCTGGGCTGAGGGTGGAGAGGAGCAGCAGAGTTGTGGAGGTGCAAAAACGTGGTGGAACTTATTCCTGATTATTTTGAGACGCAGGAAGGAGCCATGGCCTATTTTTACAGGGACCTCAACTTCTGCAAGAGTCAGGGATGGTTTGAAAAGTTGGGTTGTAACATCATTTTTTTTTAAAAATATCTTCAACCTAATTTGTGAATCAGCTTGACTTACAGTGTCAAAGCGTTACATTGTCAATAGCGAAATAAAAGCAACTGGAATAAAGAAAATAATTAATAATTATATCAACTAGTTTCACATGCGCTGGTAATTGGAGTTTAGAAAATTTGAAAAGACATGAAATGAGTTTTAGAGTGTAATTTCAGAGGTTTTCGAAAAATTGGCTATTATTTATAATTTTCGTTTGACTTTAGTTTTTCATCAGCTCATTAATGTCTTCAAAATTAATAATTTTCATTTGTAATAATAAATAAGTTTTTGAGCAGATAAAAAATTCCACTTGTTAAAATTATACTGTATTCATGGAACCTTCCCCAATTACATAAATGGCAAATAACAAAAAGTGTGGAACATCAAACGAACGGATTATTCTCCTTCTTAACATTTTGCAGTTTTCATTGGCATTTTATCTTTTATTTGGAATCGCGTTTTCGAGGTGATTTTGGATGCATTTTCCTTTCATGACTGCGAAGATATTTGACAATTTTAAAGTGTTTTCCGCATTGGAGGCAGTTGTGGGATTCTGGGTTGTGCTTCGCAATCATGTGAGTCTTGAGGGTTACCTTCGATTTGAAAGGGAGGTATCAGTCTGAACAAAAGTGTTGTTTTTGGTCGTGGACGCTTTCAATGTGCTTGGATAATTTGGTGGCGGAGGAGTATTCCATCCCGCAAGTTGGACAGAGATGTTTTTCACCTCCGTGAACTTCAGAAAAATGCTTCCTTTTCTTTGCAGAACCTTCGAAAGTCTTTCCACAGCTCTCACAAAGGGTTGGCTCATGAGTCAGGTGAAAATGGGAGAGGAGCCGCCTCAGGGAATTTCTTTTTACAGGAGGAACACTCCTCTTTTTGAGCTTGCCGAAGTTTTTCACGAGCTTCTAAAAATAGCAAGGGACGAGGGCCGTGTTTCTTTAAAATGTGTTTTTTGAGATCCACCCGCTTGAAATAGCTTTTCGAACAGTTGGGCTTTGGACAAGGGTGACGTCTGCTTGACGGATCCACGTGAAATTGGCCCATGTGATCCGTCAGCAGTTTTTTCGGGCGGAAGGTCTTTGAACAGGTTGAGTGAGAACACGGCGTGGCTTTCCGGTTGTGGACGGCGGTGTAATGATATTCTAAAGTTCGTTTTGATTTTAAACAGGTGGAGCATTGCGAGCACTGGAAGCGGCGAGAGGTGTGCACTTCCTTGCTGTGTTTGGATAAACTTTCTTTTGTTGAAAATGACTTGGAACATGTCAAGCAGGAAAAGCCCTTGGGTTCAGGAATCTTCTCTGTCATTGAGGAGGATTTTACACCACTTTTTTGAACTAGAGATGTATCCTCTTCCAGTTTTGAGTCATGAGTAAGAGTCGCAATCCGACTCCAATTCTGAACAGGAACTTGGCTTGTAGTAGGAACCTTCTTCATCTTTCTCGCGTTCCTCACCGTGTTGGTAATTGAGTTGGAGTTCGGTCTACTCCACATCTTCGTCAAATGGTCTTCTTTAATATAAAACACGAGGATTCTGGTCAGGATAAAAAGAAACACGTAGTCAATGTATAAATCGTTTACATTCAAACTTACAGACAATCTCCCATTTTCATAATCTACAAACTCAGCATGTAAACCAATACGAAACACCCCTTCAATGAGTCAAGTTATAGATAAAGAATTAAAGTTAAAATAAATGTACGAACAATTCATTATATTTTTTTAGTAGTTTATTCGAATTTTACAACTTCCTTGACGCCCTGTTCCTAGAATCAACAAAATGTGTTTCACCACACATTGGGTTATCTTAAATAGTGATTCCGAATGAATTCCCCGTGTCTGAGAACCCATATTTTGGTTTCTAAAAAAACCCTAAGTGACGCCATGTCGAATTGGCACCCAATAAAGGAAGGGTTACATTTAGGGTCGATGAACCCAAGATAACTTTTGAGCTAAACATGTTAGGGACCTAATTCGTTTTGCATGGTAATGGCAGGACAATTATCCTGATAGGTTTTTTGGAATTAAGTGAATTTATATATGGACGCCAAAGTTATAGCGGTTTCAAAAAATCATAGATGGTAACCGAAAATTATAAAAATCAGAAATTCCAATTTTTCTCCAACTAGGACGTAAGATATCAAACTTCTGGCATCAGATTCGGTTCTACATCGCTTTTTACGTATAGGTCTCTAAAACTATTGTCAAAAGTCACCTTGTATGGTTTACCTATGGCTTCAAACTTTGAAGACCTTTACTACTCCAGCGATCAAAATTCGGTGTACGGGCTCATGTTTTGCATGTTTCTATATGTATTCAGGGTGAGGAATCCGAACCTGGCAATAAAATGTAGGTATCTTGCAATATTTTGGAAATACTAGTATAGCTTATGAAGGGTATGTGAGGTCGCCCATGACATGTCCTTCCTATAGATCAGCACACTTTATATATCTCAGATGAATTGTAAGATACCTACATTTTATTGCCATATTCGGATTCCTCACCCTGAATACATATAGAAACATGCAAAACATGAGCCCGTACACGAATTTTGATCGCTGGAGTAGTAAAGGTCTTCAAAGTTTGAAGCCATAGGTAAACCATACAAGGTGGACTTTTTGACAATAGTTTTAGAGACCTATACGTAAAAGCGATGTAGAAAACCGAATCTGATGCCAGAAGTTTGATATCTTACGTCCTAGTTGGAGAAAAATTGGAATTTCTGATTTTATAATTTTCGGTTACCATCTATGATTTTTTGAAACCGCTATAACTTTGGCGTCCATATATTAAATTCACTTAATTCCAAAAAACCTATCAGGATAATTGTCCTGCCATTACCATGCAAAACGAATTAGGCCCCTAACATGTTTAGCTCAAAAGTTATCTTGGTTCGTCGACCCTAATGTAACCCTTCCTTTATTGGGTGCCAATTCGACATGGCGTCACTTAGATTTTTTAGAAACCAAAATATGGTTCTCAGACACGGGGAATTCATTCGGAATCACTATTTTAAGATAACCCAATGTGTGTGGTGAAACACATTTGTTGATTCCTAGGAACAGGGCGTCAAGAAGTTGTAAAATTCGAATAAACTACTAAAAAAATATAATGAATTGTTCGTACATTTATTTTAACTTTAATTCTTTATCTATAACTTGACTCATTGAAAGGGTGTTTCGTATTGGTTACATGCTGAGTTTGTAGATTATGAAAATGGGAGATTGTCTGTAAGTTTGAATGTAAACGATTTATACATTGACTACGTGTTTCTTTTTATCCTGACCAGAATCCTCGTGTTTATATTAAAGAAGAACCATTTGACGAAGATTGTGAGTAGACCGAACTCCAACTCAATTACCAACACGGTGAGGAACGCGAGAAAGATGAAGAAGGTTCCTACTACAAGCCAAAGTTCCTGTTCAGAATTGGAGTCGGATTGCGACTCTTACTCATGACTCAAACTGGAAGAGGATACATCTCTAGTTCAAAAAAGTGGTGTAAAATCCTCCTCAATGACAGAGAAGATTCCTGAACCCAAGGCTTTTCCTGCTTGACATGTTCCAAGTCATTTTCACAAAAAGAAAGTTTATCCAAACACAGCAAGGAAGTGCACACCTCTCGCCGCTTCCAGTGCTCGCAATGCTCCACCTGTTTAAAATCAAAACGAACTTTAGAATATCATTACACCGCCGTCCACAACCCGGAAAGCCACCCGTGTTCTCACTCAACCTGTTCAAAGACCTTCGCCCGAAAAAAAACTGCTGACGGATCACATGGGCCAATTTCACGTGGATCCGTCAAGCAGACGTCACCCTTGTCCAAAGCCCAACTGTTCGAAAAGCTATTTCAAGCGGGTGGATCTCAAAAAACACATTTTAAAGAAACACGGCCCCTCGTCCCTTGCTATTTTAGAAGCTCGTGAAAAAACTTCGGCAAGCTCAAAAAGAGGAGTGTTCCTCCTGTAAAAAGAAATTCCCTGAGGCGGCTCCTCTCCCATTTTCACCTGACTCATGAGCCAACCCTTTGTGAGAGCTGTGGAAAGACTTTCGAAGGTTCTGCAAAAGAAAAGGAAGCATTTTTTCTGAAGTTCACGGAGGTGAAAAACATCTCTGTCCAACTTGCGGGATGGAATACTCCTCCGCCACCAAATTATCCAAGCACATTGAAAGCGTCCACGACCAAAAAACAACACTTTTGTTCAGACTGATACCTCCCTTTCAAATCGAAGGTAACCCTCAAGACTCACATGATTGCGAAGCACAACCCAGAATCCCACAACTGCCTCCAATGCGGAAAACACTTTAAAATTGTCAAATATCTTCGCAGTCATGAAAGGAAAATGCATCCAAAATCACCTCGAAAACGCGATTCCAAATAAAAGATAAAATGCCAATGAAAATGGTGATCCGCAAAATGTTAAGAAGGAGAATAATCGTTCGTTTTGATGTTCCACACTTTTTGTTATTTGCCATTTATGTAATTGGGAAGGTTCCATGAATACAGTATAATTTTAACAAGTGGAATTTTTTATCTGCTCAAAAACTTATTTATTATTACAAATGAAAAATTATTAATTTGAAGACATTAATGAGCTGATGAAAAACTAAAGTCAAACGAAAATTATAAATAATAGCCAATTTTTCGAAAACCTCTGAAATTACACTCTAAAACTCATTTCATGTCTTTTCAAATTTTCTAAACTCCAATTACCAGCGCATGTGAAACTAGTTGATATAATTATTAATTATTTTCTTTATTCCAGTTGCTTTTATTTCGCTATTGACAATGTAACGCTTTGACACTGTAAGTCAAGCTGATTCACAAATTATTGAAGATATTTTTAAAAAATGATGCTACAACCCAAACTTTTCAAACCATCCCTGACTCTTGCAGAAGTTGAGGTCCCTGTAAAAATAGCCATGGCTCCTTCCTGCGTCTCAAAATAATCAGGAATAAGTTCCACCACGTTTTTGCACCTCCACAACTGCTGCTCCTCTCCACCCTCCAGCCAGCGTCTGAGGATGGCCGCACTGGAGAATAAATTCATCATGTTGCTCTCATCACTATAAAAGTCTTTAAACAGCCCCAGCGCATTCCCCTCTTTCTCTCCCGCCTCTTGAATTTTCTTGATAAACTCGGAATATTCGACAATTTCCACCTCGTGTCCAAATCTTGCCGCTACCCTTACAAACTCTTGGTCCGTGTCGGCTGAGCGACCGTCAAATTAAAGACTTGGGTGGAGCTCGCTCTCTCATCGAAAAAGATGCGGACGCTGACCCTTGCACAATCATCCACCGGAAGTGTTGGCCAAGGATGTGGGGAGGAGGAAATCACACCATTTTTCATAATAAACATGAATCTCAAGAGTGCGTGGTTATTTTCCAGGGAGCATCTCCCAGTCTCTCTTTCCCCGACGATGAGAGGAAATCTAAAGAGTTTAGTGGGGATTCCTCTTGCCGCTCCTTCCTTCATCAGCATATCCCCCACAAATTTTGAGACGGGGTAGCCAAACGTCGTGACGTTATCATATTCTCCAGTTTCCTGCCACCGCTCGGAAATCCGGCCGTCATCCTCCACTGTAGCCAAAGCAACGATGGAAGACGCGTGGAAAACGTGTTTTAGCTGGTTTTCAGTTGCAAATTCCAAAACATTTCGTATTCCCCCAACGTTAACGGCCCGCATGTCTGTACCAGAAGTCAGTTTTCTGTAGTGCTCGGTGTGGTGCACGCTCGCAGCGCAGTTGAATATAGCATCCATGTTTTGACTCAACTCCTCCCAAATGCTTGGCTCCAACCCGAGATGAGGCTCTGCTATATTTCCACACACACAACGGATCTTACTCAGATGTTGATCTAGAGATATGGCTTTAGCCTCCAGAGCTTTTTTGAGTCTGTCCTCCACCCCCTCGTTTTTACGGGGACGAATCAAACAAACAACCTCACAGATTTTTGGGGGAGGTTGACCAACTCCTTTAAAATATACGGACCAAGAGCTCCTGTAACTCCGGTGAGCAGAACTCTGGAAACTTGGCTAATTAGTTTAGCTTCCTGTCCGGGTTTTGGGCTAATCTCCTCGGGAAGCTGAGAATCCTCGAGGATGAGCTGATTCACTTGCTCATGCGTTGGCGGGCTCTGATCCAGCTCCTCCTCAACATTGCCCTCAATGAGATTAACGAGGGTGGCAGCAAGGAGGTTGACTGTATTACAGTCTTTAATCGCCCCACGTTCACCACCACCGCTCCCCTAACAATGTTTGAAGGCTGTTCTTAATCTCCACAAACATGAGGGAGTCTACCCCCATCTCCTGGAGGTTCGTGTCTCCCTCCACCTCCTCTCGTGAGTCGAGCTTGAGCACGTTCCTGATAATAGTTCCAAGCTGGAGCTTGAGCAGCCCTGTCTTCTCCTCGAGACTGGAAGAGTGTCATACTGTTGCCAAAAGTCACTCGATTTAATAATTGAGCTACTAGAGCCACGGATGCCTTCCAAACCGCTCATCCAAGTAGGTGGCAACCTGCGGCGCAAATTTGCTCAGTATCACAAAGACTCATATTGAGCACTGTGGTATGAGTTCGTTGCGTTTTCATCACGTACTCAAGGGGATCCCTTGGAGGGTTGAAATCGATTTGAGCCCAGCAATATCCAGCTCTTTGCGATCCCAACTTCTCCCCACTGTCCCCAGTTGACTGGTGGTGGAAGCCCAATTGAATGTCGGTAGTGAGCAGAGCATCCTCAAAAGCATTTCCTGCGCTGTGATTACTCTGTCCTGGGGTGCCGAAAGTGTGGCGACGATGAAAACAGACAAAATGCTCGAGATTCAGATCTTTAGTCAACTCGTGGGTTGAGGCTTCCTCGTATTTTCGTGGGAAGGTAGAGCACAGCTTGGACCACTCTTGGTTTATAATCAGCCCATCTGACAACGTGCCAGCGGCGTGCATCACGCCCTTCAGTGGCGGCATTCCAACAGCTGCTTTTGGAGCAGATGCTGGAGCTGCTCAAAATTCAACGTCCACTTGAACGGGATGACATTCCCCCTTGGAGTTCAGCTCTTCTATCCTCTTTGCATGGAGGAGCTTGGTGGACTTCTGCTGGCAAGAAGGACATGCTTTCCTCCGCTTTCTAGCATCCATTTACAGACTTCAAAGCCGATCCCTCCCAGTCCTCCGGTTATTAGGTAGCTGCTTCGCTCATTAAACATTGGGCTGAAGGGACCATCTTCCCGTTTTCATGTCGAGCTCGGCATCACACAAACAATTTTCCCAATGTGTTTTGCCCTCTGCATATTGCAACGCTTCGCGAATATTCAGCCCATCAAACCTCACGTAGGGAATGGGTTTCACGACTCCTTTCTCCAGCAGCTCCCTTAAAACAACCATGAACCGACTCCACTCTTGGGTATCCGCAATGGAAACGTCAATAACTGTGTAATCCACATCAGGACGAAGTTTTTCCACTTGTTCCTTACTCCAAATGTTCAGTTTGCTCATTTCAACAAATCTCGCTCCCTTCGCACAAACTTTGAGTGTTGCTTCTTTGAATCCTTCACTTGTCAGCGAGTTGAGGACAACATCCACGCCTCTTCCAGAAGTCAGCTGGAGAATGATCGCCGTATTTTGTATTCCTCGAGTGGAACACGTGTTGAACCCCAATTGATCTCAAATAGCTTTGTTTTCGTTTGCCCCCGCTGTAGCAATGATGGTGGCTCCAACATGCTTGCAAATCTCAATCGCACTCAGCCCCACTCCCCCCGTCGCTGTGTGAATGAGGACGACATCTTCTTTGCTAATTTTGGCCGTCTCCAACAAACAAACTACGGAGGTAATGTAAACGGCAGGAATCGTAGCTGCTTCGCAAAGGTCGTGTTTTTTGGGAGTGGAGCAACAGCTCCTCATTCAGCTGCACATGGCTGGGCATCGCTGTGAAGTAGATATTACAGCCGCAAACTTGATCTCCAACTTGCCATTTGGTGACCTGTTCTCCAACCCGTTTTACCACTCCGCCAAAATCAAATCCTACAGCATTAATATCCTTAAACTGCTCCGTTGGCTTGATGACGCTGAGCACATCCCTGAAATTGAGGGCGCAAGCCTTGATCTGAACCTCGACCTCATCCTCCTTCAAAGTTCCGAGCTCTAGTGGTCCAAACTGGAGATCTGAGATGGCTTTTGTGGGTGGAAGCACCAGCTGGAACCGGTCGGAGCCTGGCGGAAGCTTGAGCGCGTTCAGCACGGGTTTGTGAGGCTGAAACTTGGGAACGTAGCGGAAATCCCCGTGGAAAGCGACTTGGTTCTCGTTGTCCGTCTTCCAGAGCTCTTGGAACAGCTGGCGGAGTCGGGACTCCGTTCCGAGCTCCCCATCCGCGATGTCAATGCAGCGACTGTTGAGGTGAAAAGCTTCATTTTTCATTGACCTGCTGTAGCCCCAAATCGTACTTGTTTGGAAGGAGGAGAGCTCGTTGTCCTCAAAGGGACTACTCCACTGTTAAAACAACCAAACGCGGATTCACCTTGAGATTGAGGTTAAGAGCGTCTTTGTAAGGTTGAAATATGGGTGGAGCTGCTCCTCCGGGCTTTCTCCAGTGGTTCCTAGAGCCCAGCAATACAAAATCCCCTCAATTTCTACGCCTTTCTTTCAGTGTGGCAAAAAGCTTGGAGAAGTCGTCAATTTCCGTCTTCCTCAAGGTGAACGAGCTTCTTCCTGTTTAAATCCTTCCCCACCTTCACCCTTATCACTGGTCGACCGCCTCCTCAATATTTCTCATAAGATAAGCAGCCGTGGGCTCCTCCGGCTGGTGAAAAACTAGCCATCTTTTCACCCTTCGAAAGGAGTGGGGGCGACCGTTTTCTGAGCAATAATCACGGAGCTGTAGTCATCAAAAACTGAGAAAATCTTGTCAACTCCGAAGCCATTTGTGTCCAGCACTTTCGTCCATGTTGGCTTGTCGAGGGTGCAAAACTTTGGTCTCAGTTCCAAGTCCGTGAACCGCCAGTAGCCTTCCACCGACCCGAAAAGGAAGGCGATCACCCTGTTCACACGGGTTGCCTCTTGGATCGCCAACTTTGCATATGGTTTCATGAGAAGTCGGATGTTGTTCAGGGTTTCTGTAATATCTCTCGTGGCATGGAGCACCTCGGCAGCAAACACGAGGTCAAAATAGCCAGGACTAAAGCCCTGGGCGATCGGAATCGGATCCTCTTCAAGGTTCAGCTTTTTAAGATCATGTTTTTGCGGTGCTTTTCAAAGCGCTGCTCAGCCGCGGGAAAGAAGGCGGCGGAGATGTCCGTGTAGTAGTACTCAAACCGGGAGTTCTCCGCTTTTCAAAATAGTCGAGGACGAAATGACTGTAGGAACCTAGCAATTTGTAAATAAAGTTTAGTTTTGATGGTTTTAAAAAAATAAGGAAAAAAGGGTGCGTTCAGAAATGACGTCACAGGGTCGGATTTTTTAGTGACGTAATTTATGGACGCACCCAAAGTGAATTATGTATACCTGTTCCTGCTCCACACTCGAGTATCCTCACTGTGACGTCTGTGGCTTGCTTGCAGGTCAGAAAGTAGTCCATTGCGAGTTGAGTAATGGGAGCAAACTCTTTGACGAGGAAGGTCTCTCCGTAATGGTAGTAAAAGTCGCTCAGGTTTGGGTAGGTTTTGGGTCCTTCCGGAAAAAGAATGGAGAGCGGATTCGTCTCCCCTTTCAAAACTTTGGTGAGGTGTTCACCCACCTCTTGGTAGAGCCTCGTGGGTTGCCATTGGGCGCACAGGGTGCTAGAAAATGTTGAAGAGGCGAGGAGGGCTGATGCTTCCTCGATGGAGGCTGGAGTCTTGATGATTTTCCAATCTTGTTCTGAAATTTTTTGGAGGATAGCCTCCTCCTCCAAAATGTCACAGATGAAGCTGAAATACTTGCGAAATTGGGGCTGAATTTTAAGCTCAGCGAAGAGGGTGACTCTCAAAAATTTGACCCACTTCCGGCTTCCAACCCAGCTCCTGGAGGCTCCGGATGTAGTGGAGGTAACCGAGCAGCTCCACGTTCCGAATATGTCCTTGCCTCTTGGGAAGGGGAGTTGTGCGTTGCTCAAATCCGTGTGAAACTCTTCTGTGTAGACTTTATATTGGGAGAGTTGCTCATCAAAAATGAAGTCGGGTTGGGAGGGCAGTTTCCGCCAGACTTCCTCCCAGCACTGGGGAAGCACGCAGTTTTGTTGCTCCAAAACAGACTCGATGGTTTTCACCGTGGTGTCAATAAGCTCGACTGAGGACATCCCTGCAAGGACGCTCCAGTGGAATCCAACAAACGGGCGGAGGCGGAAGCACCCCGCTCTTCGGCTCGGATGTAAAGCTCTGAGCGTGGAGCTGGAGAGCCAAACAAACTTGCCGATTTTGATGGGAACATACAACGTCTTTTTCATGGTGGAGAGCGGACGCAGCATCATAATAGCTTGGATCATAGCGTCGAGAATTACTGGGTGAAGGATGTACTTGCTCTGAGATCCAGAGTCTGGTGGAAGCTGCACCTTGGCCAGGAGAGAAGTGGAGCTGCTATTTTCCCTCCAGACTTGGGAAATGCTTCGAAAGTTGGGACCAAACTTGAGACCCACAGAGGCCAACTTGTCATAAACTTGTTTGAGGAGCTCGGGATCTTCACAAGGAGTTTCTAGGATGGAGAGCAACTCCTCCCCCGGAGCAGCCAGAGTAAACTCAGCCTTGTCCTCGACACTGGGAGCGGACAGAATGTGGCATTGGCATGAAGTTGCCACTTGTCAGATTCTGAGCTGGCTTTCCGATAGATTTTGATGTTGATGTCGTTCCAGTCTTCTCCTGATTCTGTGTTGTGCTTCACCACCGTTTGGAGTTGGTTGAAGTGGATTCGGAGGCAAAGAGGAGCTTCGATGGAGAGGTTCTCAATTTTCATGGGGCGAGTTGGGACTGCTAAAGATTCAGTGGAGCTTTCAATCGTTGCCAATCCAGCGGCTAGACACATTTCTAGGAAGCCTGCACCTGGGAAGATAACGTTTTCTCCGATAGCGTGGTCCTTCACATACTCCAAGCTTCGCAGGCTCAAACTGGACTGGAAAAGCTTGAGAGACGATGGGTTAGGGAGGATGCTGCCGAGAAGGGGGTGAAGTGAGACTCCCGTTGAGGACATACATCAGGCCAAAATTTTTTTCCACTAAATGGGTAATGAGGAAGCGACACCTTTTCCCTCTTGTAGAATTCCTCAAAACCCTTCCAATCTATTTCAACGCCTTTCACATACAGTTTCCCAAGCGTGTTGAGAAGCGTCTCCCACTCAGGCTCAGTTCGCTTCAGAGAAGGTAAGCAGGTGAGTGCCTGCTCGTTGTTCATCATTGTCAACGCGGCGAGAACAGGCTGAGGTCCGATTTCTATGAAAGTTTTGCATCCCAACTCTACTGCTTTCTTGCTGGCGTTCATGAAAAGTACTTTCTCTCGTATGCTCAACCTAATACTCAGCATCTACTTGAGCTGCTTCAGTTGTGGCTCCTTTCATTCCAGAAATGCAGTCGTTCCCTCCCCGATTTTTGATAGTCTTTGCAACTTTCCTATACTCATCCAACATTGGATCCATATGTTTTGAATGGAAGGCGTGAGTGGCTTCAAGGACAATGCATTTTAAGCCGAAACTCTTGCAAACTTCAGAGAACTCAAGGACCAGCTCTGAATCACCAGCAACAACAGTTTGATCAGCTGAATTTATAGCAGCGTAGTCAAGCATCTTGTTTGAGTCACCGGCAGCAAACTTTTGCATCAGTTTTTCAACTTTTTGCATGTCCGCTTTGATCACCAACATTTTCCCACGAGGTAGCTCATCAATGAGACGACTCCTTTCCGCAACCAACTTGATAGCATCCTCCACACTCAAGATTCCTGAACAACCGCAGCTGCAAAATTCACCAAGGCTGTGCCCAAGCGCGTAATCTGGCTTCACTCCCCAACTTTCCCATAATTTGAGGAGCGCATATTCCACACAGAAAATTGAGGTCTGGCTGTAAATCGTTCTGCTCACTTCCGCTGATTTAGCTTCAGACCACAATACTTGAGTGATGTCAATGTTGTATTGTTTTTAGAATTTTTTCGCAATATTCAAAATGCATTCGGAAGACTGGGCTTGTTTGATAGAGCTGCTTTCCCATCCCGGGGTATTGTGAGCCTTGGCCGGTGAAGAGAAAGCAAATCTTGCCAACGTTTTCTTTCGACTCTTCACCTCGAACCAACTGATTTCCCTTGATGCTCTGCGCAGCCTTCTCGCTCGACTCCGCTATGACGACTGCTCGCTGGCTGAAATCGGAACGACCAATATTTGCCGTGTATGCCAAATCCGTCAAGTTTTTATCAGTTTTGGTGAGTAAAGTTGTATAGCTTTCTAGCAGGGAATCCAAAGCCTCTTCTGTTTTAGCAGTGATTTTCATTATGTGGAGCGGGCGCTCCATTGATGAATCCACGCTCAACCCATTTCCTGGCAGGGCTGGTGGCTCTTCAATAATGGCATGAGCATCTGTTCCCGTAATCCCAAAGGAGCTGACGCCCGCAAACCTTGGTTTCTCATGCTTCTTCCATTCAACAGGGGCTAGCGGAATTTGAGCTGGCACGGCATCCAAATCAATGGCTGGGTTGAGCGTTTTAAAATTTCGGTGAGCGGGGATAACTTCCTTTTGCATGGCGAGTACAACCTTCATAATGCCCGTGATTCCAGAGCACGACTCAGTATGCCCCACATTTGTTTTCACGGAGCCAATCAGCAGTGGCTCCTTTCTTTCTTTTGAATGGTAAGCTTTCGCAATCGCAGAGACTTCCATGGGGTCACCAACAATTGTTCCAGTTCCGTGTGCCTCCACATAAGAAACCAGGGCTGGATGTACTCTCGCATCTTGGAGAGCTTGCGTCATTGCTAATGATTCACATTGGATTGTGGGTGTTCCCATACTTTTGCTGATTCCTTCTTGACTCATTCCAGTTCCTCTTATCAGGGCCCAAATCTTATCCTCATCTCGAACCGAAAGTCTCTTGAGAACCAGAACTCCACCCTCAGCTCTTGCAAAGCCGTTTGCATCCGCGTCAAAAGTTTTGCAGTGCCCATCTGGGAAAACCATGGGCATCATCCCAAAAGGTGAAAAGAGGTTGACTCCGCATGCCAGAGCAAAATTCGTTTCCCCCTGCAAACTTTTGCAAGCGAGATGTACAGCAACCATCGCAGAAGAACATCCAGATTCCGTCGCAATGCTCGGCCCTGTCATCCCAAAAAGTGGGAGATTCTCGCAGCTGCAGCCCCAATCGAGTTCCCATGTACATCCGGTAAAACTCGTCGTTTCCAGTGCTGTCAAAATGTCCTTGTAGTCGCTGTCCAGGCGCCAATAAAAACACTTCCAGTTGTGCCCACCAATGATTCTGGGGCAACGGCAGCGTCCTCAAGTCCTTCCCAAACGAGCTCATGAAGAAGTCTATGCTGAGGATCCAGAAATACCATTTCTTTGGGGGAAATTCCAAAGAATTTCGAGTCAAACTCCTCCACAGGGTAGTGGAGGAAACCAGCGTTCGTTTTCAGACACTCCGATCTAAATCTGTGGGATTGGTCCCGACGCCAACGGTAGTCAGGGGGAGTTCCCGTCCCGTCCTCAGTGTTGATGAGAAGCTTCCAAAACTCCTCAATGTTATTCGCGTTTGGGTAACGGCAGCTCATTCCGACAATGGCTATGGGATCCTTGTGGAACTTGGGGGCTTGCCATAAATCTTGACCTACAGGAGTAGTAGGAGCCTGCAAACAAAATTTTAAAATTTATTATAATTATTATTTAGGACAATTATTTTTTCTACTAATTAATCCAATACCTCCATAACATGTTGTAGGAGAGCTGACACAGCCCCTTTGTACACAATTCTTCTCTTCTCCAGTATTAACTGGAAAACCAAAATATGAGAAATTAGTCACCCAACATAAACTAATTTGAGAGTTTTTCTACTTTTGCAAATAGTAAACTTTCCGGATTTACGTCCAATGAAATTTCTCCAGATTTATCAGTGAAACACCTGCTGTTAAAATTTGACAAAATTATAGTTTAAAAAAATTTATTCTCAAACTATGCACTGGCTTTTCATACTTACCCAGGCAGTAATTCTTTGTGGGCTGAAAGAGCATGGCAATATTGAGGTCCAAGCAGGATGGTGTTTTCTCCACCCTGATTTTTTGTCCAGGTTCTCAAGTATTGCTCCATAGTATTCCCATTTCTGGTACGAAGCTCATCCATAAGTAATTTGAAGGTTTCGGGACATGGTTGCACCATACAAATTGAGGTATTCTCCTCCTCGCCCCAGACAAAACGCTGAAACTCGGAGCTGCACTCGTTGAATATTTCGTCAGAATTTTTGATTGCCTGGAAATTAAAGATTAGAACAAGATTTGTCATATACATATCATAATACCAACAACCAAGTTTTGCGCCTGATCAATTGATTCCGGATTAGTAATATACGCATTAAAATCTATTATCCTGAAAATTTTCATCAAAATTAGAGACAAAATTGTGCCACCCATGGGCTTCGTGACTGATGAAGAGAACCTTCATTTACTTGAGAAATTAACATACCAAGAATAAGGGGTTGCCAACAAGCGCCTGGAATTTTTTTTTGCGGAAAATCAAAATCTTTATGGGATTTAACATGGAAAATCCAAAATATAAGGGTTCAACGTAGGCAGGTTTTTTAAAAAATTAGAATATTCGAAATGTAATATTTTGTTCAAATGATACACCAAGTATAAACAATCACTGGGAAGGCCAATAGAGGCAAAATAAAGTTTTTTCAATCAATTAGTAGTTTTTTTAAATGTTTGAAAAAATTTAAGAATTTCAAATGTTTGCAAAAATATAAAAAAAATTTTTGTTGGACCTTTTTTGGCGTTACTAGCAGTTGTTCATGCCAGGCTCACCATTTTTTTTACCAAATATTGAAAATTTTAAAAATTCAATTTTGTTAAAAATTTCCCTAGGTTTAGGATTTTAAATTTTTGTAAATAACTCAAATTTTTTTTCTTACACATGTCGGTGACCATATTCTAGGTATGCTCATTTCTCGTGTAAAATAAGGTTCTCCATGAAAATCAGCCAAATCGGCGATTTGGACGTCTGACCATTTCCTCGTAAGTTATTCCCTACTCTACGTATTAATAACTCATTTACTACTGAAATAGTTATCGTACCCTAGCCATGGATGCAGTGCATTGAATGTAAGGTATTTAATCAAAAAATGATGAAAGTGCCGAAATCCCACATTTTCTGTTCACAAATCTTGATGTTGAAAAATGTTCTTTATAATATTTTTTTATGTATAGAATACGTACCATCATGGTTGGGTGGAGAAACACAATTTTCTCAAAGGACGTGAGAGTAAGAGCAGAGAGCTTGGCAAACTCTTCCATTTTCAGCCCAGCCGTGTTTCTCTCTTCATCGAGGTAGAAAACAAAGTCAAAACCGAGGTGAAGCGCTTCCTTCAACGGAAGAGAAACTTTTGGGGACAAGAAAACACCAAGCTTCTTCACAGTCAACACTCTTTTCATGGAAAAACAAAGAGTGAGAGCCCTGGGCACCTCATCATCTTTCAGAGCGTGTGTCAACCAGAGTACCATTATACGGTTTTAGGGGTTTATACACGCACTAAAAACACTATATTTAGAGAAATTTAAAGAAATTAGTTTTTACTGATGATGATGATGATTATTATTTAGACTAGCTTAGTTTTAAGTAATTCTACACAAAATGCGAAAATCAACTGGAGCATTATCACGAGTGGAATGGGTCTTTTTATGGAAAACTCGTTATTCTCGAATCTTCTGTAGGTTACTTTCAAGCAACAGAGTGGAAGTCGCTGGGTCCACCAGGTCGTCCTCTGCTCAACCTACTTGTGTTGATAATTCGCCGTCACTTTGTTCCCACGGTTAATTCGTCCTGGATTTTATATAAAAATCATATTATTTTCAGACAACAACATCCTCACCTCAGCATCAACATCCTCAGCCTCACCTACCTGTGACCAAGATATCATTATAATTGTTTACAAGCTACTAGTTTGCTGTTTGGCACGAGAAACAGGTACCTGTTATAGATAAACTAGTCTCGGAGAGCCCTGAAAATGGGCAGAGTTATGTAAAACATGGGTAGCGTGGGAACAACACGTGCACATAAAATGATATTTGACCGAATATTTCGTTCGATTTACAAACAACAAAGTTTGCTCTTCAGAAAAATGCATTGTAAGCAGCTACGCAAAGACCCCCACCGATTTTAATGGCATGAAAAACAAATATTTAATGACGTTGGTCGCATGAACCAAAGGTTTGAAGGTTGAAATCTTGTTCTCTTAATTACTTCCTGTACCTGGATGTTTGATATTATTATGTAAGATTTTAATTACCAGTTATTTTTATTAGCTTCATTTTTAAGGTAGAAGATACATAGGAAACCTGGTTTATAGAGGATGAGAAGATTTGGAGAAAAACACATTTATATTGAGACGAGACAAACAATTTCTTTGCATTGACGTCAGTCAAAATAAAATAGGATGTGGAGTTTCGTCATTGTCTGGATTTTCCAAAACGGGTCTAATATAATGTCTCACACCCAATGCCCCTCATTACACCTTTGGCAGAGCTGTGCTGCTCAAGTATCATTTCATAATGAGCTGTTTTATAGACTTCCTATACGCCTTAACATTAGGTCTAATTCGCACTTATAAATTTTGCGAATTGGGACTTCTCAAACTGTTTACTAGGCAGTTGGGATCAATATTAGTTTCCAAGGGTGAAAAATTGGGGATAATTTGTCACCTTCCTGAGCAGTCCAGCAACAAAGTTTCAAAGGAGGAGGAGAAAAGACTTTTGAAAACATGTGACTACTCCACCCTCATCCACGTAAAAATCAACAACGTCGGAGTCTTCCCATTGGTAGCAAATCGAGGTAGTTTGGCAATCGGAGAAGAGTACATGAATGGAGGGTGGGAGGTCCTTGGAACGGATGCCGATGTTTCGAAGTTTTCTACCGAATACTTGTCAGCAACACTTTTGAGTGGTATTTTCATCCCTCAACCGATTCCTCTATTATTTGGAGTTTAAAGCATTTAATTTGCAGACAAGAGGAAGAGCCTTTCAAATCGCGGAAAAACACTATGATTTGGGTAACGACTTTTTTGAAAGTTTTCTCGACCCTTGGATGCAATATTCCTGTGGATATTGGGCCAAAACGGATAATCTCAATGATGCACAGCTCCATAAACTAGAGCTGATAGCCAAAAAGCTGGACCTACAACCTGGAATGCGTGTGCTAGACGTTGGCTGTGGATGGGGAACCTTGTGCAAATATTTAGCAGAAAATTATGGCGTGGAATGTGTGGGAATTTCGGTTAGCAAAGAAGGCATTAAATACGCGAAAAAAATGTGCGAAGGTCTCAAGGTCGATCTGAGACTACAAGATTATAGGAACTGAATGAAAAATTTGATAGAATCGTTTCCATTGAATGCTTATTTCATCTTGGTCGTCATAATCATGGCACGTTTTTTAAGGTACGTTGAAAAACCACTTTTATTGAATTGCCCCAAAATAAAAAAGGTTACAATTTAGAAATTTTCTTGTAGATTATGAACAAATGTCTGAAAGATGATGGCATCCTTCTTCTCCAAGTAATCGGAACCAACCACAAGAACATGTTCCAGAGTGACCCTTTCAGTCATAAACATACTTTCCCTAACACCTATACGCCGTATTATCGCGAGCTGACGAAGGAAACGGAAGGACTGTTTATAATTGAAGACTGGCATAGTTTAGGATTGGATTTTGTAAAGACTTGGGACGCGTGGCAGGAGAGATTTCAACAGAACTGGCACACCATTAAGGAGCAGTATGACGAGCAATTTTACAAACTGTGGAATTTTTATATTTCCTATGTATCAGCGGGTTTTAAATCTAGAAAAGTACAGCTGTGGCAAATTGTGTTTAGCAAAGATGGTCTTAAAAGGGAGTATAGAGCTGCTCGCTAGATCACACATAATGACATCCCTGCGTAGAACAAATTTTTTCCGAAACAAAAATTTTAAAATCGGGATAAAAAACTTAATTGAATTTAAATCCAACCAACTGTTTAATAAACATTTTTAAAACAAATATGATCTGTTTTAATGTGACCGACGTCAAAATCAAAAAATTAATTATTATGTCTCGTTTCAATAAAACGCGTGTTTCTCCAAATTTTCTCATCACCTATAAACTTGATTTCATTGGTATCTTCTAACATAAAAAAAGAAAGCTAATAATCATAACTCACAACTAAAATCTTACATAATAATATCGAACATCCAGGTACAGGAAGTAATTAAGAGAACAAGATTTCAACCTTCAACCATTTTGATCATGCGACACAAGTCATTAAATATTTGTTTTTCATGACACTAAAATCGGTGAGGTTCTTCAATTAGCTGCTTACAATGTGTTTTTCTGGTGAGCAAACTTTGTGGACGTGGCGTTCCCACGCTACGTATGTCTTACATAAATCTGCCCATTTTCAGGGCTCTCCGAGACTAGTTTATCCATAACAGGTACCTGTTTCTCGTGCCAAACAGCAAAGTAATAGCTTTAAACAATGCTAATGATATCTTGGTCACAGGTAGGTGAGTCTGAGGATGTTGATGTTGAGGTGAGGATGTTTTTGTCTGAAAATAGTATGATTTTTATGTAAAATCCAGGATGAATTAACTGTGGGAACAAGTGACGGCGAATTATCAACACAAGTAGGTTGAGCAGAGGACGAACTGGTGGACCCAGCGACTTCCACTCTGTAGCTTGAAAGTAACCTACAGAAGATTCAAGAATAACGAGCTTTGCAAAAAACACCCATTCCACTTGAGTTGATTTTCGCATTTGGTAGAGAATTACTTACAGCTAAGCTAGATTAATAAATCATCATCATCACCGGTAGCAACTACTTTTTTTAATTTCTCGATTCCAATTGTGTATAAACCGCTAAAACCTAAGAATGGCTGGGAATACAACAAGTCAACTCTGGCTGACACAGGCTCTAAACGATGATGAAGTGCCCACAGCCCCACTCTTTGTTTTTCGATAAAAAAAGTGTTGACGGTGTAGTGAGTTCATCACCTCGGCTTTGACTTCGTTTTCTACCTCGATGATGAAAGAAACACGGCTGGGCTGAAAGAAGGACTTTGTCAAGCTCTCAGTGCTTTCCATTGAGAGAGAGCTCTCATTCATTGTCGAGATGAGCTGCCACTACACAAGCGCAAATAATTTGACATCTTCAAAGTGAGACCGGAAAATCTTTTTGTGGCAAACACTATTTTAATTGATAAGATAGGCCAGCTCATATTTTCATCGATTTCTTACCATAACTTTAAATTTGGTATGTAAAGATTAATGCCACATATTCAATGTTTTTGTGCTCTTTCGTATGAAAATATTGCTAGATCTTACAACTACAGATTAAACTTAATTCCCACTATCACAGTTTGCAGTAAGTAGATACATTGGGCGCCAATCTATAGCATGGGCGCAGGAACCGGGGGTACGACGTACCCCCAGATTTCTAAACTTCTCATATAAAACTTGATAGAATTTTTTAAAATCATACGATTTCTTTAGTATATATAGTTTGTACCCCTGGTACCCCAAGCAAAATTTGGTTCCTGTGCCTATGATCTATAGCTACTTGTACACAGGTGTAATCAAGCAATATTAAAAATCGCTTTTCCGTTTGGCATAGAAACCTGTCAATAATTTTCGCAATACGTGAATGTAATAATAAATTACTGAATCTCTCATTAGCTAGTCCAGTAACTCCTGCAAGATAAAATGAAATACCATGAAAGGGCACACCACACGCAAAAAGCAATAATTAAACTATGTGCATACAAAAAAATGAAGGGATGTGGGCCACTTCCATCATCATCGTTCATCTGCAAAAGCTCAGTTTCTTCCTTAAAGTAAAGTCATTTATAGTAACGAAAGAAAATTTTTTCCCGTGCAGCCATCCTCAGATGCTGGCTCGAGGGTGGGGATGGAGCGGAGAGAATGTGAAGACGAAAAATCGTTGTGGAATTCATTTCTGATTTTTTTGAGAGGAGAGGCAGAAAGGAGACACCGAATTTTTTTTATAAAGACCATAGCTTCTGCAAGAGCCGGGGATGGTTTGAAAGGTTTGAGCTGTAAACAGTTGCGGTGGCTATGCAGGAATTTTCAGCTGCCTTTTACATGCTCGTATTCACACCTTCAGAATAATCAAATTTGCTCGCTGGAAGCTTCCCTCCGTTGATATTTAGTATGTAGCCGGTTTGGTGCTGGAAGACTAGATGTTATGCATGATGAAATTGTATTTTTTAAATTCATTTGTAATTTTGCAATTAACTATACCTGCAGCTTGATTTGAATTCATGTTTATAAATGTGCGTAAACATTGTAAAAATATATTTTTAGCCGAACGTTCCAAAAAATATTTATTATATGCCATCCAACTACAAATGTACTTTTGCGTGTACAAGAAACCTGTTTTTCCGTCATTTAGGCATGTATTCAAATGCTGTTGATTAAATATGGCAAGTTTCGGCATAATTTCAAATAAAACACCATTTAACACATATAGGTATATTATTGATCCTTCTTGGCTTTCTGATAGTTACGGCAGCAAATTTTCTAAATATTTTTACAATCTACCTTTCTGGCACAATATCATAATGTCATCGATTATATGAGTGATGAAAAATTTATGACGCCGCCTTCCTCGCAACTAATTACTTAAAGTACATGTGGTTTTATCAAATTTGGCAGGTAACGATGGAAAATGTTTTTTCGCGGGTTATTATTGGTATTGGTGGGCTGGTTATACAGTAACTGAAGGTATGTGGTTACAGATGTACAAAGTTGTTCGTCTATCCGTCCGTCCATCTGTTCCCACTCTCCTCGTCACATGTGTTATCTGAATTAAGTCAAATTTGACAAATCTATAGTGCAGACGTTGACCCTTGGTCAGTCTTTTAACCAAATCGGTCGATTGATTTAAAATTTATTAGTGCGAGAACACGCCGTTAGAGTTAAATTCAACATTGCAGGCAAATACTTTTGCTATTCACACCGAATTTAGACGTATGTATTAGACCAGCTCCTTTTAAATTTGAAACAAATCTGTCAAAGCATTCAAAAGTTATGTAGGTGCAAGGAACAAATTCGTCCGATTTGGCTAAAATCAGTATTTAGAGGTAATTTGAAAGGGATGTTCAATTGGCTAGAACAAGTTTAATTAAACTTACAATGCTTAGTTTTACGTAAAAATCCCGCTAATTTCAGCACATTAGTTGCATTGTACGCAGTTCAGAAGCGCTTGAAATGGCGTTCATAAGATGTATTGGAAACTAATACAGCTTCTTTTATAAATTAACTTACAATTAGATGTTTTTGTTTCAAGCGAATTCACTTAACTCATATATCAGCAAAAAATAAAGTGGTCATAACAGCTCGAGCTGTAAAATTTTTTACATTTTCAACGAACATTGCGTGTTTGATATAATGCTATTTCTTTTCAGACGATTTTAGACCTTTCTTAAAAGAAGACTTACTTATCAAAAAGGCGATAAAAATTCATGCAATCAGAAAGAATTCAACGTTTCCTTCATATTTGGTTTCATATTTCCTATCTTTTGTGAATCAGGACACAATTAGATTCGTTCGTTAAAACTTTCAACGTTTAACGTTCAAAATATGGTTAAACTATTTCGCTCTGAATCCAATTGACTTACAAGGAGGTCCAAACCATTCCAATATCTTAATCGTAATCGAGAATTTTGAGGCAATAACACCCACCCCTCCTTTTAGATTTGTAATCACAAAATCCCATGTTTTTGTGTTTGACAAGACGAAGTTTTTATGTTCGTAAATTTCTTAGATTTTAAAAGTCTGCAAACAAATTACGAAAAACTTTCGGTAACTACTTGCCTTAAACACGTGAATTCATTAAGTTGATCACGTTCCAATACTTATACTAATAGCATAAATAGGTAAACAGTAATTGAAAATGCTCACTTTCCCAATTCGTGGCCTTGTCGTTTTAATTAAGTTAAAAGGATGAAAGCATATTCTTATACAAAAACGGCAACTAACCATTAATTGCCCTATTCAACATAAGTTTAAAAAGGAAATTCGTGTCTCCTGCCAAAACTAATTTAAATACATTTCTAAAACAATTTTAAAAATAATCTTGTCTAAAAACAGCACGTCCTTGGCTTTCAAGCAAAGCGCATAATTATTCTCTAAAATACATATCATGTTCTGGAAACATATTTTCAAACTTTTGTTTCTCATTTCTTTTTTTATTTGAATCCGTTTGTTCATTAGAAGTTTCTCGACAGTATTCTGGGTTTCGCAACGAAAACGGCAAAATTTTAGTTTTACTGAAAGAGATATCCGATTGAGCAATTTGCACACCGCAATAACAGATTCCAACTGTATCCATCACACATTATAAACTACAGAGGAATAGATTTACCGCAATTTAAACCCAATAATCCTTTCTCGATACGACGTTGATCGTCAGAAATACTACCTCGGAACCACACCTTTCACACACACACCCGAACTTTCCATTTTGAGAAAGTCCCTCTCGGCTCCAAAATATCAGCAGTTTTGAGAACTGTCTGAATAGTTCACTACTGCAGACAGATGTGTGTTTGGACATCCCGTTCGTGGATAATTCACCCAAATCAAAAAGGAGATGCGAATCTCACTGGTATCTTTTTCCGCCAAATTACATTGAAGATTCCACCTTTTACGAAAACGTAGATGGGAATGACTTGTCTTCTCCCATTCAACTGATAGTTCCAGCTGCCTTTAAACAGTTTTGGGTGTACTACTTCAATCCTACTCAAACCCTGGGCATCGATTTTAACAGTTTCATAAAAACTCGAAGCATTTACGACATAATCATTACCAAAATGAAAGCTGATGATTACGCAACAATTCCAGCTTGGAGTCAGTCACTCTCAACTTCAAAAAGTGGCAGGCATTTCATCCACACTACAACTGCGCGAGAAGAGTTTACATTCATGTTGAAGCCAGTGGAGGAAAGCTTGTTTGAACTATCCTCAATGATTCTTTTTTGTCGGCATTGCCATCCCACTATTCAATATTATCCGATGAATATCGGAAAGGACTTTTCCACCTGGATGATTCAGAAATTTGTAAAAGTTCTCAACTCCAATCCAAACAACATTATTTGGGGTCTATATCTCAGTGGTCATCTCTTTAACATTGTAGAGGAAACAAATAGGGAGGAACTAAGAGACGTTTCTCCATAAACACTCATTTTATCATCTAAAAACTGTGATGTTTCCTTAGAAGACATGCGTTGGACAGTTGACTCTAGGCTCTTGTTGCAATCTGTACTGGGAAACGCGTCTTCTACGATATTGTCTACCAGAACGGGAACGGTTACAGAACAGGAAGCGCGAACTTTCTCAGCAGTGAGGGTTTTCCGACTAACCCCAATTTTTATGGCAACAATGATGGGGAAATGGACGCCGCATTTCGCATTCACCCTTCAAAGCTAAAATTCGTGAGTTGTTGACAAGGAGACGTAGATGGACTCGCTTTTTCGGAACTTTCCTCCATTTTTGATGGCTTTATTTGGAGCTGCATTGCTGTTTCCATAGTAACGATGAGCATATATCAGTGCTCTCAGTCGGTGGAAAATACGTTACAACCGAAGAAAGTCAAAGTTTTACTGTTTCTATGAAAAGAGTTCAATGGAATTTTGTATGAATGCGATTCTTACAATTTTAAAACCGTTCATGAGCAATCAGACCCTATTCCAAGTAAAGTTGTGCGAACGGGAAAGCTCCGACTTGCTTTTGGGCTCTATCTTTTGATGGTTCTAGGTCTGAGCAATGCATACAAGAAAAAATATTACAGCAATCACGTTATCCGTTACCCGTGAACCGATTCGTATTGACACGTTTGAGTTGCTACTTGCTCACTCATTTAAAATTTTAACAAGAGTCATAGGAATTGGAGGCTTTAAGAGACTTCAATGGATGGCTTTAATGGAGACCCTAAAGAGGCGTCTAAAAGGTCACGACGATTTCCTGTATCCCAGCTTTATTTTTACGCACTTGGGAAATATTCTAAGTTTAATTTTCGGTTGTCAACCCCTCCGTTTTCATGTGAGGAGAACCTTCTGCTTAATAAAACCCAAGTTCAACCTGATTGGATGACAATGCTTCAAGAGGGCTATACCCTTGAGAGAAACTTGAAAACTTTGACCGAATGTAATGGAACTGCCCTTTTTCTTCGGAACTTGAAGCGAGAGAACATATTTTCGTTTGACGCAACTACCGGTTACGAAAAAAAGGGTTTTATTCAGTGGCGGGAACTATAGGTCCAGAGGCCCCGGTGCAAGAAACGCCTTGAAGGCCCTTGTATTTCTCAAATACCAGATGAATGAATTTTAACGACATTTAGATTTTATATTATGCAAATATATATACATTCAAGTATTCCGAGAGTTGTCTCCATCGCTTTATCTAGTATACATTTTATTGTTGCTTATTGAAGTAGCAACAGGAACCACCATAGATTGTTGATCTGAAATTGTCTATTTTGCAAACACACCAGTAACTTACCCTTTTTTAATACAATTAGCATTACAATAGTGAAATCTTGGCCATATAAGACGTGTCATGTTAGTAAAATTGGATATTAGTGACTGCATACAAATGTTATAGTCTAGCCAGATTTTCCAAAAAAAATCAAATTTTCGTCCTTTGGTCAGAAAATGATGAATTTAGCGTGTACAGCCGTTGGAAGGCCAAGAGGAGTCCAACAAAAATTTGTGTACTATTTTTGAAAGCATTGAAAGTTCGAATTTTTTATAGAAATTTTAAACAAATAGCAATTGATAAAAAATGTTTTATTTTGTCTTCTCTGAGTCTGCCTAACAGTTTTACATGCTAAATTCATCATTTTCTTCGCGAAAAACCAAAATTTTGAAAATTCAATTTTTTTTTGAAAATCTGCCTTAAAATATTGAATTTTCCCATAAGGATATTGAATTTTGACAAGCATAAAATGTTCGATTTTTTCCAAACGCTTCGTGGCAACCACCCCATATTGTAGGTATGTTCATTTCTCATGGAAATAAACGTTCTCCATGAGTCAGCCAAGTCGGCCAGAATCACCTCTGACCATATCCTCGTTAGTGCATTTACAAATAAAACTCGCCGATTACTCATTCAGCACACACAATATTTCACCTAAACAATGTGCAAGTAATTGTAATTACGGGGGAGTTGGTTCTGAGCATACTTAAATGAATACTCAAGTGCTTATTCATTTAAGTTATTTCAAATATTTTAAAAGTTACTTTAAAAATATATACTAACAACATAAGATTCCTATTCAGTCGGTCACCGTGCTTACGAGAAACAAGTACATGTTTAGAAAAAAATTATACAGTGACTTTGAGTAATAGGTCTACAAACACAAAATCACAGCCAATTTTCAATAAAATATTTTAAACATTATTAGATATAATTGGCTTAAACCACAAAACCAGAAAATATTTCTAAGTAGTTAAAATCCAATAAAAATCCTACTTTGGCCCCGACCCCGAGGGGCCCCAACCTCTCGTGGGGCCCGGGTGCGTTGCACACCGGCTGCACCCCTATAGTTTCCGCCACTGGTTTTATTGAGTAAGAAGTCCATGTTCGATTTAAATTATGCCGTAGGATTTTATAGGTATAGATACCGATCCCAAAGATTCTGACACTATTGTTGTTGAAAATCCGTCTAGCTTGAAGGGAAATATTGCTGTTATATTTTTGCTTTACCTTTTCTGCCTACCTGTTTCCACAATAGTTTTTATAATTGAAGCTCGCAAAATGATTATGAAGCTAGCAAAATTCCTTTATAGGAAAATAAGTAACATAGTGGTCCGTTGTGTTTCCTCATTGACATGGTGCATTGGTGCATGGTGGGAAGGTGGTAGAAATATTTGCCATATCCCTCTACCGCTTAGGTTTATATATTGTATTTATTCAAGTTTAAAATTGGATGGACACAAGCACGGGTGCAGAATCTTTTGTAACGTTGTAACCAGGTTACAGGAAGAATTGGGGCGGAGCCCCCAGACCCTACACGGGGTATTAAGTAACATCGAGGAAGTTTGGATCTGGTTACAGGAAGTTTTCGGATCATTAAATGTTTAGAGCTGAGAATGAGTTTTAGTTTGCAAAAGATGGTAACTATTTTATGTCAATGATTTGGAATTATGAGGTGGTGCGTTTGCGTACAGGCGTGAATGAATTGGAATAAAAACAAGCAGAACTACAAGGCAAGGTATATACTTTGAAAAGAGGTTTAAAGTTTTTATCGTCAAATGAAATGTACTTTGGGAAATTTGATGCTTGAAAATATCTTCTCTTGGTCGAGCAGCGTAACGTCTTACAGAAATGAATGAGTGAGATAAAATACACAAGAAGCTCGGCCTTTTTATACCTGAGCATAGTACGAAGAATAAGGTAGGAAAAATATTTCACAGAGGTAAAAGAAGGATCAGGAAATGCATACAAGCACAACATTAGTATAATTTCACGAATAGGATTAAGTTTCATATAAATAAGTCAAATTGGCTCAATCGAATTGTCATGAATAAGGTTACAAATCTTCTCAAGAAAAATATGAAGGACAAAGAGTATTGAACTGATTTGGATAAAACAAAATAAAATGAATACATCGTTCTGAACATTAAAGGATTCTGCACCCGTGGACACAAGGGTTATTGCAAAATGAGTATACTGTATACTTGCAGCCATTAATTTATCATGTTTAGCATATGTAGCATTTGCACTTTGCCCTAAAATATGGATAAAAAATATTCCGTCTAAATTTCTGAAAATCCTATCTCTGTTTTTCTGCTTATGTGTATGTTGGAATTTTATAGCTACACGTTTACGTTTTAGCAAGCTATACGTTTGAAAAAAATATTATCACTTAAAAAATGATCCCTCGAAACATTTTCAAATCCATTTAAACATTTGCATTGTTTCTATTTCGGATTAGGTCAATCTTCCTTTTTTTCACCAACGCAGTTGTATCGGTCGAAAATATGCCAATTTTTCATATGTCCCAGTCGAAAATAAGCCACATTTGCAGTTGTCCCAACAAAAATATACATCGACGATATGGTTTATGAAATTTACAAACTCATTAATAGACCGCAGTAGCGATTCAGATAATAAGCAAATTACAAACATCGTTGCTGAAAACAGGTTGAGCATTACGAGATTAGAGAGATGAAAGATTTTTTTTCGTGTCACGAATGTGTACATTAGAGACGTCTACACGGAGATTAAGATAGCGGACCTGAATAAAACGAGTGATAAAAACCCAGGACTCCGGGATATGAATTTGGGTTTTTGAATAGCGATTTGACCCTCACTTGAAATCAACTTGAGCGGAAACGGGAAGATCCGGAAACATAATAGTTTGTGAAATTGCAATTTTATTTCACAAATTTATGATATATGTATGGCTTCTGAATCAGGCAAAAATAAAGAAGATACTTTGATACATCACGGCAATAAAGTGACTATTAATTTTTGGCGGGATATTTTACATCATCAACGTTGGAATGAGGTCGATGCCTCAGCTTTCGTGTATGCTTTGGTTCGACTTTCCTTAAAAAACAAGTCAGTTTTGAAGTTATTTAAAGCAGCGTATTCATTTTTAGGTATATATTAGTAAAATGCATTTGAAGTTAAAAAGCGTATATTTTAGTGCAAGCAAGTTAGTCTAAATTTGAATTTTTTGATAGTAGCATGCCATGTTTTTTGTAATAAAATTTTCCCTGCAGAAAAAATTCAGCCATTTTCAACATATTTCAGTTAAATCGTTCGTGAGGACATTCTTTTAAGGTACCTTAAAAAGTCCAGTTACTGTTTTCGATTCGGTTATATTTCGGTTATTCTTGTAACTTAAGTAGGTTATGCGATGTTTTTTCTTAGCAATAATGTTTTTGTATCATGAACAATGTAGACGGGCAAATCTAGTTACGTCGTTGGTCATAAAACTACCGAATTTTAGATTATGTAGTCAAAAAATGGTTGAATAAATCGTGCTCCGTGTAATCACTTCCAGGTCGCCCCAGCAGAAATGTTTCATAGTACCCCAGCATAAATTTTTGTCTAGTTGCTTTTTTATTGTCTTTCTATTACGCAAAAAACTCTTTTGTTTAAAGACATGGAATTTGAAAATCGTTGAATTCGCTTAAAATCCCTAACAATACTTGCATGGACTAATTGAAAAAAAAAAATATTTGGAAAAATTAGTAATGTATGTAACGCTTACGTACGTCTGGAAAAAATCCCCATCACTAGATGCATTCTTCTGACGTTTTATCATGTTTACGGTTGGTTAGATAAGCGAAGTCTAATATTGTTCGGTAAGTTTAACTTTAAGTTAAACCACTCCACAAAAAAGACAAATTTTCACAGTTTAAATCAAATTAGAAAGTAGTCTAAGCAATTGATTGATCTAATGACTTTTTTGAAGAGTTGACGTTCATCGAGAAATGGTTGACAAACTGTGGAATTCAAATACAAAAACACTTGAGTTGGCTGGGCTCAGATTTTTTTTAAAAAAATCAGCTAAATTTAAAAAAATTGCCTTGTAAGCTTCCTTGTTGGAAAATTGTCATTCCTAGAAAACACGGTTAATTATCAACTTTCTGGATTTAAAAATATCTGATGGGATTGGACTCAAATTGTCGGCGTATTTAATTTCAGAAATACAATTTGCAATTTATTTGCCTACATTATAACATGCCTTTTTAATACAAACTAAACCAAACTCGCTTTTTGTAAACGTAAGGTCAATCGATTGGTACACGTAAGCTAAGGAATCGATTGGGTCTGGAATTTTTCAGACACGGGAAAATTTTATGCTAAACCTCAGTTGCACATTTGACTCAGCTTGAAACTATTAACTAAACCTTTGCGTCTTGCAGAAGCCAGATATCACGTTTTCCAACTAAAAATGGTAACCAAACTTCAAAAATTTTCACTTGAGTTTCACAAACTAGTATGGTTCTGGATCTATCCATTTCCAGTTAGGTGGAATTTAAATGAAGGCGAACTGATTATTCAAAAACACAAACACAAATGGATTCCTTGGGCTTTGGTGGTAGTACTATTAGGAATTGTTGGCTTGGCCTCTGTGTATTCGTCTCTAGTGTACATGTTCATCGCTCATCAAAAAGACTTTGTTCGTTTAAACCTCATTATACTTTCTATGGTATCTGGCATGATGCTTGTGATTTGTGTATTATCACTAGTATTTTTTCGGACCATTGAAGAAGCTGTGTACTTCCTAAATAACATGCGTCATATTGAGTGCCAGTTGCTTCAAGGTAAATTTTAATGGTTAGTTGATTATGGCTTTTATGGAAGTTAATGAATCTTTTTGTAACTTTAAACACAATTTCAGAGTACCCATGTCCTGATACCCCAATTAAGCAAAACAAATTCGGGATTCTTCTCATCGCTTCGGAATTCTTTTGGGTAATGTACTCTTATATGATGCTTTCCATGTGGTTTATCACAGACTATGATCCATTCCACTTTATTCTTAAGTTTGAGTTTCAACCTCATCAGATAGACACAGAAGAAAGCTCACAATATTTTAGATATTTTGTTAGGGCAACATTTCTAGTTCCTTCATTTTTGGAGGTTGGTAGGTCTGCCGCAATGATTTTTTCAATAATTGTATTACTTGTAGAGAACATTTCTTTAATAGTTGATGTATTAGATTTCAGAATTCACAGTCAAAGAAAATTCAAACAGGTGTATTTAAATTTAGTACTAAGTTTTAAGATTGGGGATGCAATAGTTTATGCAGCAACTTATTGTTTGACTATGTTTTGTTTTTGGAATGTTGTAGGTTGTATGCTAGTTTTCATAACTAGCTTTAAAGGCGAACAAAATTTACCTCTTATTTTGCTAGGTTTCTTGGTTGGCGTAGTTAGCTTTGTGATTTATTTGTTTTTAGTTGTGATGCTCGCCATGTTTTCTGTTAAAATTAGGAAACAAGTAGAGCGCAATGTAATGCACGCTCGTTGCAACCATGTTAGGTTGAAGACACGACAGTCTAAGGAAGAATATTTAGAAGCTAAGTCCTTGGCTGCCTTTAAAATTAAATATGGTCCATTTTTTACCCTGAATGAGGATTTTATTGTTGAAAATTTGTTCGTTATGTCTCAGAGAATTTTTGATGCCATTCTTATCATTGAATAGTGATTCGTAGGTTACTGTTTCAATCTTTTACTCGTTTGTACCAATTGTGTTTTCATTTCTTAGCAGAACATTTAAACGAATTATTTAACAATGTTTGTAATTTGAAGCGTTGTACGCTATAATAGCGTACACGACCCTGCTTGTTTGTTGAACATCTTTTGTTTCAATGCAAACGAAACCCATGCTGTAATGCGTCTATTTCATGGTTTTTATTAAATATGTATTTATGATTACTTTTATGTTTTCTGGTTTATTTTTTATTTTATGTGTTCTGTTCTATCGTGTTTTTCATCAAGAAAAGGCTGTTGAGCTGGTTTAAAATGTAAGTACACATTTAAATATCAGAAAGCGATACTACGACGATAAAACACAGATTGTTAAATATCTTAATGATTATCACATAAGAAAATAACGAATTCAAGACGCTATGCTCCATCATTTACATTCATATCTAATCTGCATTTACTTGCTAGTGTCTGTAATAGCACATAACTTAGTTCGATTAAATATTACAATTCGGTTTTTGCATGATGAACATAATAGTAAGAATGATAATTTTTTATCAATTTTTTTTATTCCGTACCAACATTTTTTACTATGAGACATCAGCAATACATCTAAATCTAGAGGATATGCTGATAATATATTTCACATTATTAATTCTTAAATTCACTTTGCTGCACATAATTGAATCCAACTACTAACAGTTCTAATGGGGTAATGCAAACAATTGTTAAAGCTTATTTCTAATAATTTGTAGTGCCATTATTAAGTACTTCAAAACTGTCATGAACATTGACGCATAGAAACTGATTATTTAATCATATTGAAAAATTGAGATTGCCACTTGCTTTGACACACAGAGTACTTGGTCATGAAATAAAAATGTTGAATTCATTACTTTTGTATTACTATAGCCCTAATTTTTAGTGGTTAATATGGCGTCGAGTGTGGTTACTCGTGCGAAAATTCTGCTGCTTTCAATTCAACTGATATTCTTAGAGTAACAGTTTGATAGGATAAACGTTCGTTAGGTTTTAAAGTGTTTTGCAATCCCATTTGCAATGAAGTGAGTGAGAGAAATCTAGAGGCTCAAACTCGTTGACAGATTCCAAACGAAAGGTCGTGTTTGTAAAAATGCCCATTACTCCGAAATTTGAGAGGTAGTCAATCGTGTAGGGAGGAAACAGAAGTGTTTACATGGATCCCTTCTCAGAATTTCTTTTCACTGCTCTTTCTTCAAAATCAAACAATGCAATGCAATTTTAGGTTTTTATTTTAGTTCATTCGTTAAATTACCATTTTTGAGTACTTTGCAAAGTCACAATAGTCGGTAAACTGAAGATTCTCGAAAGTTTATCAACTATCTGTGTCCGAGCAGAGAGTCGAACAGGTGCTACATTCACCACCAATTGAGAAGACTTCAAACCCAAAAAAACAAGCAAGTCCCACAACCAATGTCCTATGTAACACAACACATACAATATGTGTGTTATTGAACCCAGGCGGCTCATCTATTCAATAGAAATGCTACTCTTCGCCCAACGAAGGGATGGCCTTGTGTTTGATCGCACACACATTTCTCACACGTGGCCATCCACCGGCTACTACCATTGCCTCTGAGGGTATTCACAGTACACTAAATTCAGGTTTTTGACAGGAAAGACGAAACCTTTTGTTGCCTACGACTGTCTATCCATACGGCGGCACAAATCGCATGGTTAAGTCAAGAAGTAATGAATACTGATTAATTTCCGGGTTCTAGATAAATTTTACCACGACTTTTGAAGGTTTTAAACTGGATGCTTATTTTACTTATCGATTGATATTTCACATTGAGTGAAATCTGTTTTACCAGAATCCGAGCCGAGTATAGAGCATTAGTTAAGGGTGACGGCTTTCCTAAGAAATTGAATCGTCTGACGTATTTTACTGCCGGATCCGTCGAACTCATTTTAAATGCTATTTTAAATCAAACAAACTTTAAGAAATAGTTTTGATGCTTCAGAAAATTTGAAAACCTTTCCAACAAAATTTAATTTGATCTTAAGAGCAACGTAACTCCATCATACACTGTAGGCTTCAAGGTTAGTTAACTATCCCAATATATGTTTGGTATGATTCGTAGAGCAAAGAAATAATTAATTCTCAAGTGTAGATTCCACCGGTGTTCGGATAGCTTCGTTTCTGAATACTAACTGTATATTTATTCCCCATAAGAATCCCTTAACCTAATTTGTTATTTAACTTAACGCTACTACACGTCCCAATCACAGGGTCGCGGACACAGGCGAATCGCTCCGCGTCTTCCTAAATGTTAGTTAGCTAAAGGTTTGATAAGTCTTAACATAAGTTTACTCATAACATACATCAGCCAAGAATCCTGTCTCAGGTTTCTCCGGCATAGTCACAGGACTACCAATCTCTGGTCTCACGTGACAGAGCTTACGCTAGCAATGGTTCAAGTGTGAATGGGTTTTAGGTCTATTTTATAGTGACTTGGTTTTTGGATGTGAATAGAACAAGTTTGGGTTCAAGGAAGGTTTTCCCGGAAAAAGAAGATTCTAATATAATATTCAGACTCTCAATTATTCTAATAAATAAATTTAGATTTGGTTACTCTTCCCTTATACACCCCCGGCCAATATCGGATGTAACCTGTTTACATCCTGGTTTCTTCCTCCGTTTCCGGTTTCTCCGCTTGCCCCGTAAAGAGTTATTGCGTTTCCTGTCACAGAAAACAGCAAAATGGCCTGGCTCGCCGCTTTATGCAGGCGTCCTGCCGTATTTGCGGACAGTCAGGTCAGCAGGTTTGCTCTTTCTGCGATACATGGAGTTGGAGTTGGTTGGCTAGGTCGGAGGGCAATGGCGAACTCGTCTTCAGGGTCCAGCGTTGAAACGATGTTGTCGTACCAAGTAAAAAGTTGCCAAGAGTAAAGAGGTGGATAACTCAATTTCGCTCGAAGTGAGCTGTGCATTCCAGCAGTCACATGCCGGAACAGGACGATTAGATGAATTTCAGTCCCCGTATTTTCAATAATTGCATTTTGAACCGAAATGCAAAGACTTGCATAGGTTCACCGGCAAGCTGATGATACGCGATAACTGGAGTATCTAATTATAATTTTATTTCTTAAATGATATATGTAACCTACGAATGTAACCTTTGAATAAATCTATAACTTAAGGTTATTAGTTACCAGATTGTTCCAGTATATTTTTCACTAAATTACTAATGTACACCATTTTAGAAGTTACAGAGAAATTATTCTGACTGGTTTGAGTAATGTTAAAATGAATGAACTGTAAATACCTTGTACAAATCTTAGTGTGTACTATTATCAAAAATATTATAATTTACTCGAGCCTTGTGATCAGCATCAGGATCTCTGAATGACAAGTCACTTGGACGTCAAAGTAAAGCTTGAGATTACTGCATTATAGCAGCCTGCAGATTCATCTGAGTCAATGCTCTTTAGTTCAAAAGAACTGGAGATAATTTCTTTTTAATTGAAAAAGGTCCTGCCCAATTCTCATTCAGTTTTTACATATACCCTTTCAACTTATTTGAAAGTATATGCGTTTTGACAAGCACAAAGGTCACCTTCTTTTCCAGGAAAGCTTTATGCCTTAAATTATAATAACGAGATTGCTGCATATGGAGCTTTCTCAATTGGGAAGCCTTTTGCATATGTAGTGGCAAGCTTTTTTGTTAATTCAGATTGGATATTCTAATCTGGAAGCATCATCATCGTATTGAGATTCAACGTTTCGATCAAAAGTAGTTGAAGTTTCTCTACCAAAGATTGAGCATTGCAACTGAAGCCTGTTGTGTCGCTATAGCGTGCGTAATGCTAATGCAGTTTGTGGTGGAGATTATTCGTCCCATTTACGGTTGTTCGTATGTAATACGAGACTAAGATGGAACGGATATTCCTATTTATGCGTTCGCATACATTGCCAGCAGGATGGTATGGGTTGTGTATTTATGTTTGATGCTCCAGGTGTTGCACATGTTTTGAATGCTTTGCTACGGAAATAAGTACGGCATTATCAGATATATGGTTTTTGGGAGAACCCCAACGGCAAAAGGATTTCACGTTCAAGAACTTTGGGATATGTTTGGAGGGCTGTAGCATCTTTGAGAAAAAGGCTCCACCACTTTGAAAGTGGTCTACCACCAACAAGGAGTTGGGTTTTTGTGAAGATGTGCGGTAATGGGACCCACAAGTCAATTGCTAATGATCCAAGCCCGTTACCTTAACATGTTGCATTTGGCCATGGAGCTGCTCATTGGGTTTTTAGTGTTTGACACTGTGCGCAAGTTTTGACATATGTATATATATCTTGCATATTATGCCAATAAACCACGACGTGAAAGTCTGGGTTGATAGTTTTCCACATCCCACGTGTCCGGGCTCTGAGGTGAGTCGTGGAAATATTTTAAATATTTCAGGGACCGGTAGTGATTTTTGAATTATTGTAATAGTAAACCTGCTTTTGTGTCCTTTTAAATAGGATCTCATCACGGATTCCATGTCAAGAAGTCTGTTTTTAATGCTGAAACTTCGATGTCATTAGCCTGCTCGTCTTTGATTTTATCAAGATCAACGTTTGTGGTAATTGGAAGTAAAAGAGTAATGGTAAGTGGAATGGGCGGATCCATTACTTCTTTAAATTCTTCTAATTCTATTTCTCAAGGTGGACACGTGAACAACGTCAGTACGATGTTAATTTCCAGGACATGACTAATTATGGGCTGAAATCTTGATTTTTAATGCCACAGCGAACGAACTTTGATTTGCATCTTTCAATGTTTTAAGCCAAATTAGTCTCTATTATCTGGTTTCAGGAAAAATTGTTGACCATCAAGTATAGTGTTTTAAATTTCTTTAAAGCCCCAGATAATACATAAACATTCACGCTCAGCTGCATGATAATTTCTTTCTGTTGTATTTATATGTATCTTCAGCAAAATTGCAATTGGGTGTATTTCTTTGGTTTTCATGGATTCTTTTGAAATAAAACTGCAACCTAAAACCACCTCATAGCCCTGGTTCTAGGAATAATGGTTAGAAATTTGAATCAATGGGTAGGTGAATTGGATGATGTTTTCTCCGGCAAGAGGTGTCAAAACATTATTGCTTGTGATTCACCCAATTAAATTGGTGGATTATTCTTTTTCCTTAGATGGATTCAGGTGCTCCAATTCCTATAACGAATTTTGTATGGAAATGACGGGATACCAGGCACATACAGCCTAAAAATGGCTTTACTTTCTTTGGCAGAATTTGGATTGGATATTAGGTTAGCCCTGTAGGTTTTTTCTGGATCCGGTCTCATCCACCGCTGGAGTGACTAAACAACCCGAGGATAACTTGACTAGTCGGTTTCCCCAAAGGGCTACATTTTCTGGTTATTTATTGGTAACCCCATGCGTCTCAGCTGTCCGAGATGTATTTTAAATGTTGTGTTCCTCCATGGGTCTTTGGACAATATATGACGTCGGGTGAGATTATGGCTTCTCAAACCCTTCCACGGGTGCCTACCAAGCTACACATTGGATGAAACGTTGGGAAGGAAGGAAGTCGTTTTAATCAAATCCCTTGTGTGAATCTGGCTATTTCGTCATGCATATCCAACAAAAAAAAATAAAAAAAATATGAATTCATGTATTTGCTGTATTCAGGCATTTTTAATTTGGCCAATACCCTTCCCTCAAGTCCAATTATTGTGATATCATG
>LJIJ01001616.1:0-39911 GCA_001718145.1 Orchesella cincta
GTTCAAATCGACTCGATAACTACCTTTTTCTTAACCAATTTTGCACAAGAAACCTTGTAACTAACGTACACAATACGACTAAGTAACGACACAAACTAACTGGAGCCGACAAATTGCAGACCAAATATGAAATGCAAAAGTAAAGAATTAAAAACTAAAAATGGATTTAAACTTTTGGACGTCAATTTTCGAATGGCGCTGGCTATATTTTTTGGCCACTGTAAGAAATGTACTATAGGATATAGAGTTTAAGTAATATGTCTTAGAAGTCATAAAATTTGGAACCTGAGTGCAAGAAACGTGCATGAAAAAATGTTAATTGCGTAGCGAGTTATTTTGGTGTCTAACAGTGAGCAATGATGGATTCAAACATTTGAATATACCACGTATGTCTTGGCCGCGACTGTGCCTCAACTTCTTCAGAGCAGACTACAAACGGAGGCACGCAGCGTAGCTGCTGTTGAAGTGGGCCAAAGACAAATCGAAGTCGACTACTCGGTTTGAGTTATGATAATCAACTTGTTTTTTATTTTGGTACAAAACTGGTATTTATAGTAAAAACATTACGATTAAAATGTTACAGACAATAGAAGGTATGATGATTCAAACGTTCATTGAAGTGTAACCACACAGAATGATACGCTGGAGAAACCGCAATTAGGTTAACGGAAAAGACGTTGTTGCTGTCGCAACTTAATAGTGACAAGGCATAGTCACACATGATTCATAATTAACATAAGTAAAATACTCTTATGAGGTTAATGTGGCGCGTCATTTCCAGGAACCAAGGAAATGCACAAGTACGCACTGAAGCATTGAAATACGACATAATACAAAGAAACATGTATAATTTGTAAATGCTAAGCTTACTTAGAGAGTGGTAGTGACGGTAAATCAGGACCAAGAAAGCTCTTAGTAATGATGGTGATGATGTCAATTTTTCCCTGTTCGAAATGGCTTGCATTTCGCAACAGGAAGTATGCGACATTTTGCGAAAGATATTTATTCAGACTGAAGTCCACAGCATTAGTGGTGTTGCATATTAGCGTTTTCTCTGGTCTAATCTTTTGTAGATATGCTAAAAGCCTGCATTTCAAAGGCAAAAAATCTACTGTGGGTGTTGTTAAAGTTTTGAGAAATATCTGTGGCACTTTTTTTTAATAATGCGAGTTAAAACAGCAGTAAAAAACATGGAGACCAACTTAAAGGTAATTTTTTTAAACTACGAAATTTTCTGAATTTTGAAACACACATTTTATATGCATGGGGAATTCAATGCCTTGAATTTTGATTAAATTGCCGAATAACTGACATTTGAATTTCAAAACAAGGTTTCGGCAGAATTAATCTCCTGAAGGTTGAAAAGAATTTCTTATTTCTCCTATACTTTAAATTAGCGGTAGTTTGCGAAAATTATTACATGCGTTCGGGATGCATCTCAACGCTGCAGGCATTTAAGAAATTTTCTCAGAAAATATAAGAATCACGCGCCTTCAGATATCCTAGCAACTTTTGTTAGAAATTTTCCTAGTAAAATAGGATACATCGCTATTACAGTACATTACTATGCCATGCATTTAATGGACCACTATAAACTCAGCCGACCACATAAAATTAACCGCTTTGACCACATCTAAATTTTTGCACTCAGGGCGGATCACACCCCACATTTATTTTTAAAATTTCCACTTCAAACTATAAGATCCCATAGTTTCCAAAGAATATGCTGATGATCATACTTCCGCTCTGGAACATTGATTCGTGAAGATTTACATGCTTTTTTAGGCTATATTCTATAGAATGTAGAAAATGTAAAAGACATATCTTAAATACCTAGTATTGATATAAATCTAAGGTATGTGCTATAAAATGTACATAGTGCTCGAAGTCTTTGCCATTCCTTTCACATTCGAAAGACTTGAAAGGAATGATGTCTTTCAAAAAATTGTCAAGGTTTAGTAAGAATACCACTATAGTAAGAAACTGTTTTTATCACAGATGGACCCGTTGAAATAGAGTCTCGAGGTTTCAACAAAAGTACTCTAGCTCAGGCAATGAAGAAGATGAAAACTATCAGCCTAAAATCAAGCGACCAAGACGTCAAATTAGAATGGAAAAAGTAAAGCTTTTGACAATATTGAAGAATAAAAGATTTAATTTCTGCATATATGCTTTTAAGCGTAGGATTTAGACACAAACGCACGTGGAGACTTTAAAACTAGTTTCATCAAACTACCAAATCGCCTTGAATTTCCAACTCACACATTTACAATAATTGGAAAATGCTACAGCTCTTAGCATTAGTTTGGTAAATTGTCAAAAAACTCATTTAAGTTCAAAAACGCTTATTGATCATTTAGTCTTTAGACGACTGAGGAGAATTGGAAATTTCTTTTATACTTTTAAGCTTCGTTTGGAAGCCAGTTATCTCACGTTCATTAAATTTGATTTGTTTCACTACGATTTAATATAAACATTAACGGCTATAATCAAATAGAAGATCGACCGTGAAACCTGAATGCTTAAATACATAACGGATAATTAAAATGGATTGCTTTTGAAAACAAACACAATTTTCATGATAGTTACGCTGCTGAAAGTGGGCTCGTGTCAATCAATCGGTAATATTCAATAACCTGTGCGCTTACATAATTTTGCGTTGCCATATAACTTTTGGTTTCCTTGCTTCAACAAAAGCTATTACGTTTTAAATCATGAGGACACTCTGAAGTTTTGGTTCGTCCCAGATAAATGTCGCTAATGAAAATTCCCACAACAAATACATTTTCCCGAGATAAAGTATAAATTATTTAATTTTCATTGCATATCATATTTGGCGTTTTCACGGTTACGGATTCTTTACTTTTATAAGTAAAGATACCACTAAAAAGAATCCATTTTCGACTCGCGAGGTTTAAAATTTTGGATTCTTTACCAAAACAAAATAATCTTCTGAAAAGTGGTAAAAGGGAGAATCGACTGGATTATTTACCACTTTGCTACCTGCCATTGGAGCTGTTTTACTTTTTCAGATTATAAACTTTGTATTTTTTTAACCGCCTTGTTCAACAGTTTTTGGATTATAATCTCTTTTTCAGAATTTGGATTCTTAACTTTAAATGGTAACGTTACCAAAACCGTGAAAACTTTAAACCTCGTGCATGAAATGGATTCCTGTTTTAGGGGATATCCTTTACTTTTTAAGTAAAGAAAATCCGTACCAGTGAAGAACGCCAAATGAAAAAGCTGCTAGTTTAGATTTTGCAAGCATTGCGCAACTTACGATTGCAGTAGAAACCAATCATACATCTGTAATGCATCTTTACCATCGCAGGTGTAAATAACTTGAAAGACTGAAAATTCGGAAGATAAATTGGCCATAAGCTACTGAACCATTCAAGTTTGACGCATTAAAATTGGTGTAATAGAGATCGACACTTTGAGTGACGATGGGTGTTTGAAGACATTTAAATTTTAAGCAAGCCCCTTTGAACAAAATCGGTATAGCAGTTTTGAGCAAATTTTAATTAGCCACAAAACTTAGTAAAGATAAAAGAATGACTTTGACTCATTTTTGACTTCGAGGTTGAAATAAGTTTTAGTCAGGCATTCACACGTGGTATCGCACAGGAAGTACAAAATAGAGCTGATAGGACGGACATGGTAAAAGGCATCGCTGGTTCTTAAAAAAAGAGGGTTTAAAATACATTCATGGCCATTTCGACGCGGCGAGGTTTAAAATTTTTGGATATCTTTACAAACAAATAACTTCTGAAAATAAGTAGGTAAAGGGAGAATCGACTGGATTATTTACCACTTTGCTACCTGCCATTGGAGCTGTTTTACTTTTTCAGATTATAAACTTTGTATTTTTTAACCGCTTGCTTCACAGTTTTTTGGATTATAATCTCTTTCTCGAATTTGATTTCTTACTTTAATGGTAAACTTTACCAAAACAACCGTGAAACCCCAATTGTTTAATTTTTCGAGTCAATTTCTTCGCGTAGCTACGCGTAGGCATTTTTTGATACGAATAGTTTTTATACTGAAACTGAAAAGAAATGTTGTCAGGAAGATATTGAATGGAGGATCGCTTGGTGCAATGAACATTATATTTCGTAGTCATTATGTGATTTCCTTGAACTAATGCGTTATGCTAGTAAAGAGTACATAGGCCTGCCTAAATGCTATTTAGACACATAGACTTGGATTAGTTGCCAGTAAGGAAAGTAACTAGGAAATTTATTGGTACAGGAAAGGCAAACTGGCTAGAAGTTACTCTGTGAAGCTTCTAAGATTGAGTGGCATTGAATGAGTGTTGTAGATTGGTTTTTGTAGGCTTTAACGAAGACAAAGATACATGGAATGAATAAGTACTCACACATACATAGTAAATCATGGATAAATGATTCACAAATGCATGAATGCGTATTAGTAAGATATAACATAAACATAACGTAGTCAAATAATGGTAAAAATGAACAAGCTTAAAAAGGATGTATAAAATACAAAATGTCCGTCTGTCAAGACTTAACAATGAAAAGCGTTTTAAAGTTCTAAAATATGCACCCACATGGAATCCTTTTTTACCTCCGAACCACCATTTTGGAAGCAAACATGTAGTTTTTCACTAGTACAACCGATGGTTATGGATTGAGAATAAAAATAACTTTTAATTCGTCCAATACTTCATATTTCATTAGATTTTTTCTCATTTCTAAAACTTCTAACTGGATAGCGGCGGTTTGGTTACCGGATTCCCTAGCGGACTTAGCGGGGGGTGGCAAAATGAAACTTAGTAGTATAAAGGTAAACCCGTAATCAAAACATTATTCTAGCTTCCACGTCAAACGTAACAAATTTGCACCCACCACATTCATGAAATTCAACTTGGAACACTGCTGCCTAAACGGGAGTCATTTTCGAGAAAATGGGTGTTTTCACGGTTTTTTGGTAACGTTACCATTAAAGTTTAAGAATCCAAATTCCGAAAAGAGATTATAATCCAAAAACTGTGAACAAACGGTTAAAAAATACAAAGTTTATAATCTGAAAAAGTAAAACAGCTCCAATGGCAGGTAGCAAAGTGGTAAATAATCCAGTCGATTCTCCCTTTTACCACTTTTCAGAAGATTATGTTGTTTCAGTAAAGAATCCAAAATTTTAAACCTCGCGCATCAAAATGATTCCTTGTTTAATTCTTTATGTTCCGTAACGTGAAAACGTCAAATGAAAAACTGCTAGTTAGATCAAGCTTCAACTTACGATTTGCAGTAGAAACCAATCATACATCTGTAATCATCTTTCCATACAGGTGTAATAACTGAAAGATGAAAATTTGAAGATAAATTGGCCGTAGCTACTGAACCATTCAATTTGACACATTAAAATTGGTGTAAATAGAGAATCGACACTTTGAGTGACGATGGGAGTTTGAAGACATTTTAATTTTTAACCAAAGCCCTTTGAACAAAATCGGGTATAGCAGTGTTGTAGCAAATTTAATTAGCTAGCAAAACTAGTAAAGTGAAAAGAATGAGGACCATTTTTGACTTCGATGTTGTCGCTTAGTCAGGCTTCACACGTGTTATCGCACAGAAGTACAAAATAGAGCTATAAGACGACATGTAAAAGGCATCGCTGTTCTTAAAAAAAGAGGGTTTAAAATACGAAAGAATCTCTAGATAGATATAAAACGCTGTAGAATCCGGTAACACAACGGGTTGTCCGTTGTTGTCGTGTTTCTGAGATATTGACACCAAAGAAGGTCGTGGTTACGAATAACGTGTATTGGAGCCATCCCTTGATCCATTTGAGCAGACGCAGCGGCGAAAAAACATTGAATTAAATAATTTGCTTTGATGGAACATCAAGTTAAGGAACTGGGGTTCGTCCAAGCAAACCAGTTTGCAGCAGGGACCACTAAACTAACGCGCGCCATGGCGGCACAAAAAATTGCTGAGAAAAATTGTCAACAAGTCAATGAAAGGTAAGATTTCCAAGGCCCTTCCAGACACCATCTCCACAATAGTTTCAAAGAACGGACTCTAAGCTTGAGTCTACATCAAAGAAAATAAAAGATTTGTCTAAATTTTTTACGAAACGCCTGGTTTTGCAGGTTATGTCCCAATTTCGGACCGTCTGAAAGCCCTTAATATCCCGCGGCACCATTGCCGCAAAATATTACTTGAAGCATTGGTTAATGACGATTCTGTTTCCCAACATCAAGGAGCACCACGTAATGAAACATGGTGTCTTTGGCTAGATTTGGCTTCGAGTCTTCATCAAAGAAACTTTTTAGAATTTTTACAAGAAAACGTGTCTTTTGTGAATGAATACGAAAACCACTTTCACGCCCACCACCTGCACCAAATTGAAAAATTCTGGGCACTGCGTAAAAGCCACTACCATACCCTGTCTAAGGAGCCTAAAGATACTTTCCAAGTTCTATAAACGTTAAGAGAAAACGTCATCGGAAGTTGCAAAGTCTTCCAACACAATCCTCATAATACGTGTGAATAAAATGATTGGCCCCAAAGCAAAATTGATCTTCACTCTTTTTTCTTTATAAAGTTGTGTAGCTAATTAAATTTGCTACAAAACTGCTATATCCGATTTTGTTCAAAATGCTTTGGTTAAAAATTAAATGCCTTCAAACTCCCATCGTCACTCAAAGTGTCGATTCCCTAGTGTAAATTTATGAGTTCAATAAATATTCGAAATTTGAAAATATTTTTTCGTGATATGACGTTCCGATAAATGGAGGATCTAATCACATGTAAGGTGCAAAGAAACTTTTTTACAATATATGGTGCTTGAATTCAATGACTTAAAGAGTAATAGCTACGTTTTCGTTTTTAGTATAATTCTCGTTCGTAATATTAAGAATTTTTTATGACAAAAGCTGCCAACGAGTTTTTCAGTTTGTGTTTAGTACATATTTGGTATTTAACTCTATTTGTGAAAATGCGTAGATGATACAAATAACTGCACAAACAAATGCAAAACATCTTCTACGTTTTAGGGCTACAATAAAAAAGACTGATACATAGCAATGTATTTGAGAAAGCAAAAATTAACACGTGAGTAGGGGTTTCAACAGTTATTTCGAATACCTCTGTTTAATATAAGATATACACGTCAGGTATTTCTGTACTGTCCAGTCAACAAATGTTTCTGAAAAAGTCAAAACATTAAATGGTGGAATAAAAGTTCGTGTATTCAAAATCGGTCTTTGAAACCGGTTTAAAATAATGGGAGACAAACTTTGGGTACATTCAACATACATTTTGGAAAATGTGTCAGACGTAGTAAGTACGCCTGTTTTAAAGGCATACAATCTCTGCAAAAACTTCAAAGCCATGTTCTATATCTTTAAAATTTCCAGAGTACCTCGTCAAATCGATAGTATTAAACATTTGATTAGAAAATTTGTTGGTATAACAAATAGTAACACGATATTGTTTCTAAAAAAGCTAAACAGTATGCGAAAAAGTTACTGTTGGAAAGTTTTCCAACATTTGCTTCACTACCTTTTATACCCGGTTCACAAAAGGATTTTCTGTGGTCAAAATGGTGATAAGCATATTAGTTGAGGTATTCCTTATACATTTATTTCAGCTTTTTATATGTAAAAAAGTTTATTGAAATTCTCAAAACATTAGATAGGCGGGTACAAAATTTGTTTTTCCCAAAATCGGTTGTCGACGCGCTATTGATTTTTAACAAAGACAGCGCCCGAGTTGGAACACAGTCTAAGCATTAGCTTTCCGTATCTGGTTTCAAAAGGTTAGTATTTTTTTCCTAATAAAACTAAAAACCCAAATAATTCTTTGAAATGCTTTCGGAAGTACAAAGGTGTGCGTTTCAAATCTATCATGTTTTTACCTTCTACATGGTTCCATTTCCACTGAAATGGGACACCAACTACCATGCACTTCAGGTGCGACGACCCATCTACAAATGGATTCCTTGGCTCTGTGGTGCAACATTCGTAATTTTGGTTGACTTTGGAATGCTCTTCTGCATTTGGTGGTGGGGATTCAATCAGCCGCGTACAGATTTTGGACTTGTGAATGGCGCAACATTTCTCATTGTTGCAATAGGTTCCCTCGCTGGTTTTTTCATTGGATACGTCGCGCATGAAAAACGTGCATGATAACACCGCTGGATTCAACGAATTTATTCGATTAAACGACAGAATAATTTCAGGTACGCCTTAAAAACTATTCATATATTACACCGTAAATTACTGGCACTAATAATAAAAATTGGTAGGTATAAACAAGGATCGGGAAGTCACTTTCTTTAAATGTCAATCCAGAATGGAAAGAATGTCTGGGATTTTTCTCTGCTTTGCCATGTTTGGAATAAATTCAATTCCGTTCATTCTAGTTCCTTTGGTTCTCTTTTGTGATTTTGACGTTGGCTACTTTGTCCAACAAAGTTTGCTCTCAGACCCGATGTACAGGTCAATGTCAGAAATTTGTATCGGATTTCTGGTTCGCGCCACTGTTCAACTAGCGTTTTGGTTAGAAGCTTGTAGAAGTGGAGCGTACCTCAGTGGTCTCACAATTTTGACGGCGGATAGCTTTATGAGAATTACGGATTCCTTTCTACATCTCTGTCGTCAAAACAAGACTCAAAGTTTCCACAAATTCTATACACAATTTAGGTTGTTGCACAAAGTATTGGATGATGTCACTTCTGTAGTATTTTATGTGGGTTTAGCTACCGTGTTTTGGGTTGTGGTTGGTTGTGTCTGGGTTTGTGTCAGGGGAAACAAGGATATACCACCTTTGATTCATTTTGCAATAGCTGGTGGAATTTCTGTTGTCATTGCGATAGCAGTTAATATTCTACCGAAGGTTGCAAAAGCTTTTGATAGTCAACACAAGGCGATTTTTCAGTATCAGCTTTGTGCTAAAAGACGTTTTGTGAAGGTAACACGTACTCGCCAGGAGTTGGCAAATGTAAAGCAAGCAAAAGCTATGACACCCATTCGAGTAAAATATGGCAGTTTTTACTTTGTTGGTAAAAGAGTTCATTGTGGAATACTTCGAAGTCATGTTGCTGAGGTGCTTTGATGCCATTTTAATAATTAATTAGAAGAGAACCTTTGATTCTCAATTTAATATATTTGAGAGCAATTGTAAGATGTTAGATGAAGTTTTATCTAATAGTCTATCAAGTTTAAGATATTCACAATTATTGCAAGCAAGCATTTGTACTTACCAAATTTGCACCTTCTGTCGTGTTACCCTAATCTAATTAATGTTTGGTGTTGTAAAATACATCTTAAAGGCCATTCTGCATTGTAAAATAAATATCTTTTCTTCATTGACTCTAAAACAAGCAAATTGTTCATTACCGATCAAACAATTAAGCCCATGTAATCCCTTTCGGCTCATCAGTCAGTTCCCTACATTCCGCAAAGTAAAACCATATTGAATGCAATGATTTCAATTTACTCTAGTATAGCCCACCTCTTCTCTAATCCACTACACGGATACTTCCAAGTACGAAGCTAATTTTCTGTTAAACTACTACAAATACGTTGCATGTTGCCCAAAGAATTAAAATATGAATGGATGTCTAGACCAGAATTCAAATGTAAATTATTAAATCGAGTTTACTTTAACCGAGGATTGACAGAGGAACACGTTGATGTTATGTAATAGCCAACGGCCCATCTTTAAGAAGTTGAAGAACTTCACGTGGGAGCTTGTAGTAAGTTCATTGCTAAATGTCGAATTGCTTCGCTTATTTCTTCTGTAATCATTCCTGAATTAATTGAAACCACCACTGCATTCAATGTTTTAAATGGTAATATCAGTTGGCAATGGCATGTATGTATTTAAATGGACCTACTATAAACTCATCAGACCACATATAAATAAGCCGACTTTTACACATCGTAAAATTTTTGCCTAAAGAGCGATCACACCCACATTTTATTATAAATTTTCACCTTAAACTATTAAGAGCCCATAGTTTCAAAGAATATTGCTGCATGGCATGACTTAGCTCTGGAGGCATGATTCGTGTAGATTTACATGTTTGTTTAGGCATTTTTTATACAATGTAGGAAAATGTACAAAGGCATAATTGTAACTTAAATACTTGATCTTTATGCGAAATCTAAGGAAATATGCTAACTAATCTATTTGATATGTAGAAATGTGCTAGTCAGCATCTTTTTCTAGGACTTTTTATCCATTCATTCTTGGATTCAAACTCACACCATGCGTAAGAGAAATACTTATCTCAAACTCATATTATTGAGACACTATTACGTGCATAAGTTTGAAAACTCCACCATACTGTTAAATAGTCCATAAAATTTCATTACAAAGTAAGATACATACATCGATTCAGTTGAATTTAAACTTCCTTTAAATAAGACCAGGCTGCGGAACGGAGTGGTGAGCACTCGGCATAAGGGAAGGGGGCCGAATGAGCCAGGGCTTCGAGTCCTGGTGAGAGTGGTCATTCTCCAATTCATAACTGCGTTTTCTTTCTATCCTGTTGCATAAATAATTCGGAGTTTTTCCCGCCCTCCCTCCATCCTGGTACGAGCATTGCACCGCAATTGGCACAAAGATTAAGTTAAATTTGTAATAGTGTTGAACAATAAAGATGAGATGGCTGCGGGCAGCGACTCGTCCAATAAAAAAAATTATAAAACTTGCTTTTAAATATATGTTTATTCCATAAATTATTCAGCAGTTCAAAAAAGTAACATAGTGCCTGAAGTATAATGCGGCCTAACTGCCGCGTGGTGTATAATAAAAGTGAGGTACGGTACACAAGAAGGTTCTTGGTAGAGAGAGTTGTTTACTGAACAAGAGCGAAATGAATAATGCCAATACATAATGCGTGTACATAAGGTATAGTAAAGAAGGTAAGAGGTAAGTTTTACATGAAAGTCACGTGGAGTCGTGAGGTATAAAACCGAAACACAAAGTCTTGATATAGCATCCACATATACTACAGTACCATTTATCAAAGAAAATAAATTTGAGATGACGAAGCAAATATTTACGATATACAGCTGTTAAAAGTTTCAAGAAATTTTGACTTTTGTAAATAAGTTATTATTTTTAACGTTTTCCAAAATTTCTCATACGCGATTTTTCTTTAACAGATTTTCATGTTTTTTGACGTTCTTCGTATTTTATCATACTTTTTTTTATTAAATCGTCACGTTTATATTTGTAGCCATTTGTTCTATTCTGTTTTGTTTAGAAGTACTTCAGTTTTATCAAATTGAGAGTTAAAATGAAATAACTAATAATTAAAATGGATGGCTTTTGACTAAGACCACTGTTTTCAGAAAGCTCGTACTCAACCAGGGAGGTCGAAAGCTTGAACATAGGCCACGTGTCAATTAAACTACAATCAATCTTTCAATCAAGATTGGATTCAAATTACTTGTGTGTTTAGACTACAGTGGATAAATGTGTTTCCAAAACAATATGTAAGCATTTTTTGTAGAACTTTTTTGTTGCAAATTATGAATCAAACTTGGGGCGTTCCAGCATCGTACATGAAAGTCGATTGCTTCTAAATAAATTCTAACCAAACTTATGCTTACATTGTAGACCACATTGATTTGTGCATTAAAGTTTACTACTTAAGTTGGGCAACTTGAAACATTTACATTTTGGGCGATTGAAGTATTTGCTTTTAGGTTGAAGGGATTCTATATGCGCTTACTGACCGATATGAAATTTTGCACAAAAACACTCACAATTCTTCTCTTGGCTGAAAATTAAGGATTTTCATGAAATTCGAAAAATGCGCGCGAATTACTGAAGGTTTAAGTTGCAATTTCCGTTTTTTCGAATACCCAGTTTTACAATTTCGGTTAAACCATTCAAGTACATGACTATTTTAAAAAAGTGAATATAGTGAAGTTATTTTTCTTTTTGTAAAGTTTAATTTGTTAAAATTGCCAAAGCAACTGACATTGGATTTCAAAAAAGCCACTTTCACTTTAACAAATTGGCATAATTCTTTACAAGGTCTTTAAATTTATGAAAGGCAATTAGTAGTATTAGTGATGTAGAAAGTTGCTTTTTCATCTTTAAATATTTAATTCTTAAACTTGATGGAACAAAAATTTAAAAAAGCATGTCTAAACTTCCTGAAATAATTTTATTTGCTTTTCTACGGAGCAAAAAAAGTAGAGCTACTCCAACTGAGACTCGAACTCACACAGCCCACTTTAAGAGCCCACAGCCCTAACAACTTGCATGAATTGTCTTTCTTTTAGTATTGCTTGCAAAGATGTTGTGTATATTCTACGCACACAACGTTTCTGTGATATTCATGATTTCATATATGTGAAACTTCATCACTTTGAAGTTATTTACTACTGGACAAGCAAATCTTTGAGATGCTGCATATATCATTTTTCTATGTATAATATGCCGATAAGGTGATAATCTCCGAGATGCGGATTTTTTCACCTAGTGTACAATGTTTTTCGGGATGGGCACTCACTGGGCGTTAATTGAAGAAATTCTTAGAGATCGTTTCTACGTAGGACAGATATGTGTGTATAAACCAGTTCCACAATATAAATTAATTTAATGCTCATATTTTCTTTAAAATATTTAAACCTACAACTTATATAATAGCTTCAACGACAGCACTGAGAATTGATTAAAAGAAAACAAGTTGAATATTTAGTTTTGTTCCAAAGAGTTTTTAATAATATTTCCTATAAAATGGGAAATATAACCACTGCTGCACTGCTTTTTTTAAGCATCTACACTTGTATGCAGGTAGTTTCAACGCTGAATTGTTATACTTATAACAATTGCAGTGAATGCTTGCTAAACAAAAGATGTGTTTATGTTCAGAGTGCATCAGGTGAGTTCAGCTGCATCCTACGTCAGAAAAACTATCCTCAGATAAAGAGGATTTTCCGAAGCGAGACACGCTGCAAGCTTTTGGAAAAATCAATAAAACCTTTATCATCTACAACCACTACAACATTTCGAACAAAAATAACGGACCCTACTACAACTACAACCACTACAACGCGACCAACGGAGCCTCCAAGCTCAACAGCCAGCAGCACCACAATGACAACAACGGAGCCTCCAAGCTCAACAGCCAGCACCAGCACAATGGCAACAACGGAGCCTCCAAGCTCAACAAAGACTCCATCAACCACAATTCGCATAACAAGAAAAAAGAAACCTTCAACGACCAAGAAAACAACTGCTCGCCCAAAAAGCAGCCCCAAAAGCCGCAATGCAAAGAGAACAAAAAATACAACCTCTACAACTAGGACTGCATGTTCCAACACCACCACAAAGGGATGCTTTGTAAACAGAACAAACACCAGGCGACCAGCAAAGACTGTCACCACCAAAACTGATCATCATGCAAACAAAGTATCAATTGCCTCATCCACAATCAAAACAACAAAGGTAAAACTGACAGCTTTTTAGCTTGACTTCCATTTATGTTATGTGAAATATAAAATGTTCTTTTCTAACCACAGTTGGACACCATCGAGCCCAAACAAGTTTCCACCAGAAATTCCATTCGCCCAGTTAACCAAAAGCGACTTGTGAGAGAAATTCAAAGAGAAGCATGCAAATTGCTTTACAAACAAACCTTATTACTGAACCCAGAAAACATGGGTCCTTATTGGGTTTACATGATCATCAACAACCCTATGCGAAAAAATCCGAAATTATGTAAACAGCTTTTGAGAAACAAGCGGTACATATTTTAAAAATTACAAATAATTGTACAAATCTTGAAATAAAATATTGATTTTATTTGGTTACTGATAATTTACATTACATGAATTGAATAATGGGAAATAAATACATAAATAAATCCAAAAATAAAAACGTCAAACTAACAACTAGGGATTATTTTCATCGCTTTCAACAGGCACAGATGCTGCTGGAATAGTATTTTCTGGTATGTTTATCTTTAACAGCTCAATCATTTCTAAATTTCCTTCATCTGTAAAAATATCAATCATCCAGATCATTGGGTGCTTTGTCATCAGCCCATACTCATCACCAACCATTATCATCTTCTGCATGAAAGTAAATCCCTCGGAAATGTGCTGCAATCCATTTCTCCAATCATGAAGTGTTGCTTTTAAGTACTATTCAGAATTTGCAACAAAAGCGACAAAATAGAAACAGTGATTAACTATGATAGACAATAATATTCTCAATGTTTAATAAAACTTACGTCGGGTGTAGTGGGTATTGTAAGTAATTGCGAAACGGCAATTCGTAAAAACAGGGATGAAAGAATGTATCGCCTGTTATCCCCAGCATCACAATAAGTTGCTAAAGCATTGAACTGCTTTTGAAGCCAGGAGTTAAGCGTGACTATGCCTTCTTTTTGCTGGTTATTCATCTTGCTGGTTCTTCAGACAAATGGGATGTGATGATTTTAATAAAAACTGAGCCAGTATTTATACAGCAAATCTTTAATACATTACCTAATGCAAAACTTAGCTCTTGATGAATTACTCAGAAAGTTTAAGCAAATGGAACGTGTCCGGATTCACTCAATACACATTTAACTTTTGCACCATAACTGCATGCGTGCGTAAAGCAAATGTAAATGTTAAATTAGTTGACCAATTCATCACAAATGCTTTTATTCAGTCCAAACCTAAGACGAATAAAATTATTATTGAAACATTGTTTTAATTATATATCTACAAAAGTACAAATTGCCGAAGCGATAAACTTACTTATTGGGCTATTAGTGATTAGGTTTTTTAAAAAAACCTGTCTAAATCAAATGCACCAAAAGTGCGAGTTAAAATCTGGACTTTTTTATATTTTTTTTGGGAGATATTTGAAGCACACGCTGTCCGAAAGATTAAAACTGAAAATCGCATGTCAAACTTTTAAACTTTTTAGCCTGTTTATCTGAAATAAGGCAGACAGACAGACATTCAATATTAGAGAATTAAATATTAGCTTTTCATGCTAATTGATTTCCTATTTAGTCTAAACATGACTTAATATTTATTGATGATTCATATCCACCTCCCCAGGCATATTTATAATTAAACAAATGACTCAGTATTACTAACATTTTTAATCGTTTTAATCATAAATTACTCAATTCCAAGTACCTAACTTCAACTGTGAACAATCATGAGCTATAAAAACTCACAACTTCATTCACAATTCATCGCACTCATCAACTAACAACATGGATAGCAAAGTCGAACTTCTTCTGCAAGCCCTCACAGGAGAGGACATCCCGGATCAACAAACGGAGATTAGCACTCTTTCTACGCCAGCACTAACTATTGACTTGACATCTGACGACATTACTGATAATCTGGGAGTAGAAGAAAGGGAAGAAAATTTAGGAATTTCTTCTGACCCATTACCGACATTACCACCACTACCACCACCCGAGTACCCAATCGGAATTGTCACAGGAAATCGCCAGGAAGAGAATGGTCTTGACCTGACCACTTCATCCCAGAGATTACGATTTACACCTCCGACTCCAGTAATACGCTTTACGCCCCCTTCTCCGATCTGTTATGCCGTAATGACAGATATTCTGCAGGGGCTAGAGCCTGACGGGATTGGTTGTTGGAAAGTCTTCTCGTAAGAGGAAACGAAAAAAAACCAAAACAAATTTTATTAGAATGATTTTTAACTGATACAATTTTCTGTAAAGGGATGAAGACCGAACCATTGCATCAATGGAAACAACCAACATCGAAACTGGACTTGTATTACACATAGCCGAGAATGTGGAGATTTCATGTGAGGAGCGAAGTGGAAAATTTGACATAATTGGGCTGGTACAAAAAAAATACACGTATTTTTGCGATTAATTATTTAAAACTATGAATACATGACAATAATTCCCCCCTCCCTTTTTTAAGCTCCTTGAGGATACCGATATGGGTGGGCTGAAAGTAGTTGCTCACAATCGAACTGGAAATGAGTTAAAGATAAACAAAGGCGACGTTATTGGTCACATAAATTTTTCACAGGTCACATATCCATCCCCAAAATCGGTTAACCCTGAGGTAAAACTTAATAAATTAAAATCATACACAAAACTAATTTTCTGAAATGTGAATTGAGTTTACTTTCAAATTATTTATAGCTTCTCAACGACTTTGTACAGTCCATTTTCCAATTCCGAAGAGCACAGAATACATTCACGTATCCTCGTTTCTTCCCGGCGAACACTTATCCCAGACTTGCCCAGGCTTCTCAACCAACACCAACCACAACTCTTGAAAAAACTGTAAGCCTTCCAACAATGACGTTCGACCTGAATGACCCATCTTCCCCCAACGGAATCCAGGCTGAGCCCACAAACAACAATCAGGTAGAGGGGTCAGAGGCAGTTGTAACTCCTGCTGATGCAGACAGCAGCGGTTATAGCAGCATGGAAAATACTCCTTTTACTAAACGTAAACGATTTTGATGAATTTCAGTGGTTTACTATCGCAAATTATATTTTTTCTAATTTATTCAATATAATTCTAATTCAGGCAAGAAGATATTTTTGGGAAGGGTGGGAAGGGTAAACAGGAACATAACAATATCTCGCTTGTACATATCTAAAGCAAAAGTTTTTATCTATAAAAAATAATTTATTTTTTGGTGGTGGTATTATTACTTAAATTACACAATTACTTTAATTTTTATCATTATTTCAATTCGTGCTCAAAATTACAACTACACTTTGTATGAATAAAACTACACAATTGGCATTTCAAAACTCAACCTCCTCTTTCATGTTTCTTTCTCATAAACTCCTTCAAATGTAAAAAGTTCACTCGACCAAAACCAAATTCACAACCATACACCGATATTTCAACTTAGGCTAAACATAACTTATCAACGATTTAAAATAACTTCAAAATATAAACTAGCGATTGATTTGTGTTGCATTGATATGCTTGTGAGTACGTTTAAATGCAAAGTGCGATATCGTATGACAAGTATAGCGTGTAGATGTTGAAATAAATATGAAAATGAAAGGCTTTTATGCGTTATTAAATTCAACGCAGCATTGTTCAAGCAATTAAAAAATGACAAGTGTAAAAACGGTTCTTTGTTTTTGTGTAAATATTTATTATTCAAAGTTAAATTCGCTCGCTATCAATCCAAATCATTTTTTACCTTATTTTTTTCCGTATTGGTTTACAGTTGTAGCTTCAACCGATGTTAAATACGATTTAACTGCTGCAGCATAAAGTTCCTCAGCGTTTTTATATAAATCAGAATCAGTGGGAACAAAGAGCTCAAATGCCTTGGCAACCCGTCCTGAGCTCATTATTTGCAGCTTCACCTGCTGCACACCTCCATCCATGTCCAAGAATCGTGACTGATGCTTTCGTAAATAACGAGTGCTTCCAACTCGGTAAATAATATTCTCGGACTTTTCCACTAAACGTTTGTCTTCTTCCGAAATTCCGAAAGCTTGCAAAAGGCTTGAATCCATAGTGTTTATCGTTTTTTTTGCGTTGATACTGTTTCTAGTTAGGACCACCAAGTAAAGCTGTTAGATGATTGAAAGAAAGAAGATGAATAATAATTTTTTCAAAACAAGGCTTCTTTATATACTTATCCCCCAACCTTCAGATTGATACGTAATCATGTTTTGTGCTAAAATCTGAGTATAAAAGAAGGAGCCTCATGTGGTTTTGCTGGTAGTACAAAATGGATCCAAAAAGGGAATTGTACCACCTGAATAACGCATTCAAAGAGCGAAAGTGCCATGTTTGCAAAAAAACATTTCTTACTGTTGCAGGTCTAGAGGGTCATTTATTAAATGTGCACGATTATTACAGACAAAAGCATTGTGTTTTGGTTGGAGAGGGAGTGTTGATAAATAAGGATGAAGATCCAAACGAAGATATAATTTTTGAAAAGGAAACATACCTTTCAAATGTTTCCTCTATTTATACAGCTGACGTAGAGGATTTAAATTTTAAGAACCCAGAGGATTTGTTTTCCTACTCTTACTTTCAACTTATCAAAATATTGGAAGAAGAGCTAAAGGCTCGGAGGTCATATAAAATTCAATTCTTAGCTTCAACATTGTTTTCAAAATTAAACCCGGACACCAATGAGATCGAGTTTACGGACACTTTGCCTATATTTCGATCATTCATGCATACTATTCTAAATGAATCAATGATCTATAAACTCATTGAAATAGTAAGTAATAAACTGTCAACAGACCATGAACATTTTAATCAAATGAAAAGTGGATGGAATGTTGAAAGAATTGTACTCCTAGAGTTTAAAATAGTACAATTTCGTCCTCTGAAAGCCTTCGGTGGGACATATTTAGAAACACCACTCCTGCTTCAATGGAAAGAGAAATCAGGTTGTATTTTGAACGTGCGAAACAACGTCCCTAATCAGGATGGCGATCATCTCAAATGCTTTATGTGGTCAATTCTTTCTCATAAGGATATCGGTGGAATTAATGATCGAAATAGAGCTTTACATTGTAAAGAAGTGCGGCATTATAAATACCCCGACGTTCTTTCTAAAGTAAATTTTAGTGGAGTTGAGTTTCCACTCAACTTTAAAAACTTTGAAAATGTCATGACTAATTTTCATAAGCTTAATAAAGACATTGGTTTAACTATATTAGCATATCATGAAAATCCTGATTCTGCCCACCATGCAAGGCATGAGAAAATTGTATTGCAGAATTCTAGTGAATTTAGAATGTATATGGAAAGGCAAAAAAGAATAATACGAAACTGCTTTCCTTATTATATGTATGAAGGTGAAAAACGAAAAATTGAGGTTGATTTGCTATTAATAATAAGTCCTGACTACAGCACATCGCATTTTGTACTTGTGAGATCACTCGTAAGACTTCTAAGGCTGAACAAGCATACTACACTAATTTGTCGCCAGTGTCTTTCGCATTTTCATTCACAACCATCATTAGATTTCCATCTTCGATACTGCACCAAAAAATCAGCTGTAACAAGCTTTCCAAAAGTATCATCATTAAAATTTGAAAACTACAAGCTGACTCAAAAACTTCCATTTGTGTATTATATGGATTGTGAAAGTTACCTAGATCCACACTCAAACACAAAGTCATCGTATCGTATAATTCAGAGACACAGGCCTTGTGCGTATTCATACGTGTGTATTGACTGGATGGGACGCAAAGTCAGTGGTAATACACATGTTCAACTGGAACAATCAGAAAATGTAATACAGTCGTTTCTATTAGAGTTGATGGATGATGTGGACAATAAATTAGATTTACTCATTCAGTACCAAGAGCAGGCTTATAAAACTATGAACATGTCAAAAATAAACTTTGAAGAGGTATTGGAAAGCAAGTGCAAGGATTTCAGTTACTGTGGATTCTGCAAGAAACGGTTTACTAGAGAAGATTATGAATTTGGAAGACTTTCAGCCCATCACTCACATCTGCCAGACTTTCACTTTCAGTACATGGCATGTAATAAGCATAATTTGGTAGCACAACTACCTTTCCAATTCAATGTGTTCATTCACAATGGCTCAAACTATGATTTTAATTATATTATTCAAAACTTGCACTACTTAGGCATAGAAAACATAGATATTATCCCTAAATCGTCCCAAAAATTTATGTCTATTATATGCCATATCAAGAAAGGCAGTCACAGTGCACAAATTCGATTCGTTGATTCCTATCAATTTCTTTCCACAAGCCTAGCAAACCTGTCAGAAACAATGTATGATAATGGGAAAGGGGTTGATAAATTCAGTGTAATTGAAAAAGAGTTTTCTTTTGAAATAAGTCAGGGATTAGAGCAAAGCGATTTATTTCACAAATCGCTGTTTCCGTATAAGCTTCTTGCAAACTTCGAAAGTCTAAAGAAAACAGAGTTTCATCTCCCCGAATATTTTTATAACGATCTTAAGGAAGCACCTGTGAATGAAGGTGATCTGGATATTGCCAAACGTGTATGGGAAAAGTTAAAAATAACCAATCTTCGGGACCTTGTGTCGTTTTATTGTAAATTAGATACTTTAATTCTAAGCTGTGTTTTTGAAGCGTTTAGAAGTGTTTTACTTGACGCGTTTGAGCTAGACCCAGCATGGTTTATTAGTCTTCCAGGTTTTTCCTTCACATCAGCGCTGATGAGTGTCAAAGAGAAGTTGGAGCATATAACATCGCCAACAATGTACGAATACGTTCTCCGTTCTAAGCGTGGTGGTTTTGCTGGAACTGGTTCACTTAAATATTGCGAAAGCAATAATAAGTAACTTCCACCCCATCTCTACAATCCTAATGCTCCAACAAGTTATATACAAAGCTTGGATGTGACTAGTTTGTATGCATATAGCATGAAAGAGTACCTGCCATCTCATTCATTTAGATTTCTTGATGAAAAAGAAATTGAGCAAATTGTGAAATCCGGAATACACAAATTTATTGACAATCTCGACATTTACGCTGAAAAAGGGTATTTTTTAGAGGTTTCGCTTGAAATACCAACACATTTACATAAATATATGGACGACTTTCCACCAATTTTTGAAAATAAAAAAATATCTCAAGATATGCTATCGAATTTGCAGCTTGAATTTTTAGAAGGTTTACAAACTAAATCCCAAATTTTTAATTCAACAAGGCTTATTGCTGACCTAACTCCCAAAGAAAATTACGTTGTACATTCACGACTGCTTAAACTTTACAGTGAACTTGGAGTGCTAATAACAGGAGTTCAAAATATTCTCGAGTTTCACCAATCACCGTTTCTGAGCACATTTATTGACAAAGCTATTTCTCTTCGAAAGAAATCCAAATCCAGATTTGAGTCCGATATCATGAAAAAGATTTCAAACTCAACCTACGGGCGTTCACTTTTACAAAAAGAACTTAGAAAATCTGTTAAGCTGGTTTCATCAGATGATAAAGTTCTATTTTACAGTTCACAACCTCTATTTGACGAAATTTGTCCTATTAATGATGATTTGGTGGCAATAGTTATGAAAAAGCGTTCAGTAGTACTAGATTCTCCAATTATGTGGGGTGTTGCTGTGCTTAACATAGCAAAAGAAAAATTACTTCGATATTATTACAAAATATTAAAACCTTCATTCCCCGAACTTGCGTTAATAACAACGGATACGGATTCGCTAGCCGTGTATATTGAAGGAAGCCAGTTAGACTTTTATGATTTTCTATGGAGACATAGGAATGAACATGATTTGTCTGGTATAGACAAAAATGACCCTCTTTTTTCAAAATACTTTGATGATAGCAATAAGTCGGTTCCTGGAAAGATGAAGCTTGAATTTGCCAACGCAGTGATTCACAAGATGGTTGCTGTGAAAGCAAAGATGTATGGCATTGAGTACTTTACAAGGAAACTTGGCGATCATGGTAAATACAACCATGTTAGCTCGGAAGAAATTTTAAAATTAAAAGGTGTGCCTAACCATATAGTTAAATCACAAAGCTCATTTCAACAATATGTTGAAGCGTTATTTATCCCTATACAGTACTATGCTGTGTATAAGCAGATCAGAAGCCTGCATCATAAGCTATATACTATCGAGCTTAAGAAGAAAACGGTTTCGGGGCTATGTCTTAAGAGATACAGCGTTGGTTTTACAAAAACTCTAGCCTATGGAAATATTGAAATTGCAAAACTGAAAGATGTATAAATAGCAGGTTTAAACTGGTATATCGCTCAGTTATAATTCAGCAGCCTACACCTCCACATGGAATACGAGAACATTGATCTGAGATTCCGGAATCCCTGCTCAATAATACTTTCAGCACCAAGCTGCAGTGGTAAAACGGAATACGCTACTCAATTATTGTACCAAAGTGATTTGTTATTTCAAAGTAGTTTTTCTCGAATAGTTATTGTTTGTTCGCATCAGCAGAAGGCATATGAAAAACTTCAAGAAAAATTTGAATGTGTGTTTGTAAGTTTGTTGGAAGAAGTTGAACCACATTTAATTCCGAATGCATGTGTTTTGATCGATGACCAGCTAAATGCTCTTGAGAATTCAAAATCTGTAAAATACCTTACTGAAATTTTTACTGTTAAAGTGCATCATTTAAGAATAACTTGTATTGTTCTATTACAGTGCTTGTTTTCTAAGTACTTAAGAAACTGTTTTATAAATTCTAATTATTTACTGGTTGGAAAATGGATTAAAGACAAGCAGTCAATACAAATTTTAGCTAGACAGTTTAAACCAGGTTATTCTAAAGAAGTACTCGAATGCTACGAGGACGCTACGAACATCCCATATTCATTTCTACTCTTTGACTTCCACATGATAACGCCAAACAATTTTAGACTTCGATCTAGCGCTTTTATTGATGACAAATTAAAAATATACTTGATCAGTGATGAAAAGACTGTTTGATAATTATAGTTTTTTATCACGTTGTAGTAGAGCACAATTTTCTTTTCCTACGCTAGTAAAAAACGCAGATGAAGAGCAGATAAAATCAATTGCAGAGTGTTTAATAAATACTCCATCAAGTGCCAATTATAGAAGACTTGTCACTAGACTTTTAGAGTGTAACACGGTTAAGAAACTCAAAGCTTTCATTAGAAAAAACCAAATAGTAATCCGAAGTTGTATTACAATTGTTATCACTGAATTTTTAACTTGTCATATCGCTGGTTGCCAGCATGCCAGTGAAAGTAATGAAAGTGATTCCGGAGGATCTGTTTCAGACATTTCAACAGTTTCTTAAGTCCATGAATCAGAAAAAAGAAAAAATTAATAGCAAGTCAACCTTAGACACCCCTTTATTTAAAAACTGGATAACATATGAAGCATTTTGTAAAAAAAATGTCTAATAGCAACGAACTTAAGCTTAGATCAGCATACTTTGATCCAAAAGAAATTGGGTCATATGGGGGGCTAAATTCAGCATTAAAAAACCCTACGCTAAAAACAATCGAAGGGCTTGAGGAGGAGTTGATTAAATTGAAAACATATACTCTTTTCAAACCTGTTCGAAAAACATACCCCACACGGCGCTATATTGTTCACAGTTATGGACACATATGGAACCTTGATTTACTGGACATGTCAAAATTTTCAAGGTTCAACAAAGGATACAAATTTATTGTTGTCTGCATTGAAGCGTTGTCAAAAAAGGCTATGGCAGAGCCTGTAAAAAACAAACGAGCTGTAACTGTGATGGAAGCATTTAAGAAAATGATCGAAGAAGCAAACTACACACCAAAACTTTTGCATTTAGATAGAGGGTTAGAGTTTGAGGGGAGCTTTAGAATATACGTGGAATCATTAGGTATAAAAATGTATCACACGTATACCAAGCGAAAGGCAATCCTTGTGGAGCGTTATAACAAAGTGTTAAGGGCTCGCTTGTATGCAATAATGTTTCACACTCATTCCAAAGTTTGGTATTCCCATTTAAAATCTGTTTTGGAATCATACAATGCAACTCCATCGAGCCGATACAAAATTGCCCCCAATGACATCAACAAGGATAATCAGTTTGAAATTTTAAAGGAAGTATATAAAGAAATGGCTGCGGCAAAGAAAAGTCAGAAACCCTCAAAACTTCAGCCAGGTATGTCTGTTAGAGTGTCTCGAGAAAAATTTTTGTTCGAAAAAGCAGCAACATATAATTGGACCACCGAAATTTTCACAATCTCTAAAGTTGAAGAGACAGTTCCTTGGACATATCGACTTGTTGATTTAAAAGGAGAAGAGATACTTGGCAGCTTTTATAAGGAACAACTTCTCCGAGTACATCCAGCATCTCAGCAGGATGATTAGCTCAAACGACTATTATATAACTTTAGTTTCGGACGACTCCATAGAATATTTTCCAGAAAATTCATCCAAACAATTTAGTAACGTTCTGGCAAAAGATTTTTTTGCTAATGAAAGAAGTGAAATTGGTTTAGTTTCTTTAAATATTGGTATAAAGGAAAAAGAAAAATCACAATCAAAACTAATAATTAATCAAAATGATGAAATTACACTCCGCATACCTTCCACTTCTACGGATTCCATCGAGATTAATGGTATTGTTGATGGAGTACTTCCTGTTGCATCTTTTGTGACAACGATAAACACTAAATTATCATTCTTTGGAAATCTATCGCTTTTAATTGACTTTCATGAAAGCTCGCAGTCATACATTACAGCAGCTGTTGCAATTCCAGATGGTGGGTATGTTATAATTGAAGCAATTTTAGCACAGATTTTGGGATTTGACCAGATGGTTTTTAAATCGGGCAAACATGTGGCAAAAAAGCCGTTTAATATCGGGCTGCTTAGAGGAACTTCTGCTAGCGTAACAGTAACCTATGTAAAATATGAGGAGAAAAAAATTCCAATCCCAAAACCAGAAGATGAAACGCTTGATGGGCTAGCAGAAGTTCTGCATTCAGCCTTTCAGCAAGCTGGCCAAACTGTTTTCGTGACCGTTGATGATAAACAAGAATACATGACATTTGAAATGCAAAAAAAATATTTAGAATTCAAGCTCCCTTCCAAAATATGTGCATGGTTTAAAATACCGGCTACAAGGTTATTTTCAGAAAAAACTTCAATTTATGTAGGTTCAGAACAGCAAGAGGAAAGCTCAAGAGAACATGTACTTGTATGTCTGAACCTTGTAGATTATCAGCCTTATGGAAGTTCTGAGTTTCCAATAGTTCGCACTGTAAACTTAGGTGATGGTATAAAAGGACGCTTCTGTAAAAGTTTTGAAACAGTTCAGTATATACCTTTGCTGCGAGAACACTTTCGCACAGTTTCGGCTACTTTACTTCTATTCAGTTCTACTGTGGAATTTGATCATCAACCTACTTCCCTTGTGCTTCACATTAGACACAAATCAATTTAAGTATGGTGCGTGACGTAGTTTGTGGGTCGCAAGACTGCATTTTGGAACCAATATCGCAATCCGAAAATGATAGCTGGCATTCTGATATTGTTCAATTTAAAACAAAAACCCGAAAACCAAAATTGTTGGGAAATAAACTGGGCAGAAAGACTAATAAAGTTACTAAACAAAGAAACAAAACTAAATTAAAAAGCTTAAAAGGAACCGGTACTCGATCAAAACCCACCATTCAGAGAAAACTCTCCAAGCTGAAAACATCTTCTAAGAATAAACGCTCTCCTGCAAAAAAGAAACAAGGAAAGTCCCCAAAAATTGGTAGTTTTCAACTGATTAAACTAATCAAAAGACTTGTCAAGGATAAAAATGAGTAAGCGAACACAAGCAGATCACCGCTCCAACACCAAACGTGTGAAAACAGTTGGGTTTCGATCGGCAGCTGACCTTTTTTGCTCATTAAAAACTGAACAATCGTATGAGAGTGTTGAGGAAGCAGAAGTTTTCCCAGTTGGTGCAATTGAGAACAACAACCCGCTAGAATTTCGGATAGCGAGTAATAACATTCACTGCATTTCACCAAAAAGTGTTAAACTAAATCTTCGTTTAAAACTGCAGAAAAAAGATGGAAGCCATGTAGAGGAAACTGACAACTTAGGTGTTATAAATAACTTACTTTTCTCTCTTTTTTCCAGTGTTGAGGTGGAATTGAACGATTGTAAAATAAACACAAACTCAGCCTATTATTCACATTCTAGTTTTCTTAAGCAGATTCTTTTCCCGAAATATAGCTGTAATGCTTTTGATACAGCGCTTTACGATTTCGATAACAAGCCAAGTGACAGCACGTTTTCGGGAAATGCTGATTTTAAGAAAAGGTCTAAACCTTTTTTTGGTGGAAACTCGGTTGAGCTTATTGGTCGAATAAATCATTGTTTATTTTATAGTGATCGACTTCTTCCAAATAACGTTTCCATAAATATTAAGCTTCGTAGAAATCCACCTGAATTCTATTTGCTCGGATCAGGGCAGGTAGATGCTAAAGATTTTACGCTAAAAATTCAAGAAGCTTCGGTTACCTTTGAAAAAGTATCATTAGATTCAGAAATTGCCAGCTTAAATCAAAAGAACTTTAATCAAAACCAGCTAGCCCTACTTCCTATTCAGAGAGATGAAGTAAGGTCGTTTGCTGTGGCTAAATCAAGCTTGAGCTCCATTAGTTCTAATTTATACGCCCCCAAGCTACCTGAGTTTATTGTTGCTGGTGTTGTAGACTCTTCAAGCTTAAATGGAACTGTACTAAAATCTCCTTTTAATTTCAAGCATAACAACCTTACAAGTTTGAATGTAATTGTGGAGTCCGAAAAAGCAGTATATCAGAGATTTAATTTGGACTTTGAAAACGAAAAGTTTGTAAAAGTATACGAAAAACTTGTTTCTGAAATTTTTCCACATAATATTGCAATAACAAAAAACCTTTTCAAAAGTGGGTATGCATTATACTTCTTTCGACTTACACCAAAAACAATACCCGGATACTATTCGAAGGCAAAAGATGGTCAGATACGGGTGGAGGCAAAATTTTCAGAACCGCTAGCAGAACCTGTAACAATATTACTTTACTCAGAAACGCAGGGTTTAATTGAAGTTGACAAGTTTGGTAACGTAGTTGAAAAATGAACGAAGACGAGATTAAAAGTATTTTTTTAACATTAAAGCATATGAAGTTAGTAAATCATTATGAAGTTATTGACAAGGATGAAATGCCGTTTTTAGAAGCAAAGAAGCATCCAGGTGTCGCTATTCAAAACACAATATCACGTAGTGAATATTTTAAAAAGGGAATATCTGGACATTGGATAGTCTATATAATGCAAAAGGGAAGTAAATACCCAGAAATCGAGTTCTTTGACAGCGCTGGCCAGTCCCCATTCCATTACAGAGTTACGATACCAGAGTTTGCAACCTTTGTAAATTGTAATACAATAAAGTACCAGTCTGACCTAAGCGTTCTTTGTGGCGAGTTTGCTATATTTTTTGTTGTGATAAAAATGCTAGGATATTCTACTTTGGATCTATACCAGGCTCTGGATGAAAATAATTATAAGCACAATGACCAGGTGATTAAAGATTTCATGAAACAATTTCATGCCAGCAAATCAAAATTGGATTTAAGTGTTAGAGTTTGCAGGTTAATGAAGCATTATACTAAAATTGCAAGGAGTTCTATGTACAAGAGAATTTGCTATAGTTGGTAAAAATGCAATAGAGTATAGATATTCGTTATCTTAATATAATTTTATCAAGCAAATAATAATAAATAATAGTTTCCAGATTAAGTTAACAATATAATAGTAATAAATTTAAAGGTATAACAAGAAAAATTTAGAAACGTTGAGGCATGCGAACTAATCGACCAAATCTGGTGATGAAATTTTCACGCGGGGGTGCTTCAGGAGATGATTCTGGAGTTGAAAATGAAGTTTCCGTTTCTTCATCAATATCAATCATGCTGTGATTAGGTGAATGTGAAGGGGGACGTGGTATTAGCTGCATATCTGGTTGGTTGGTCATATCTGGGTGTGTGTTTGGTGGGGGTAATGCAATCGGTGGATTTATGGGTGCTGTCGTAATCTCATCATCATCGTGTGTGTTGCGTTCTTGCTGTTGTAATTGTAAGTAGTAGTTGTTGTGACGGGCATGAAGAAGTCGAACCTGGTCCGGTATTTCACCTATTGCATGAAGAAGCCTTCTATCACGCCGAAACAGCACTGAGAAGCCGATGATTATTATCAGTAGTAGTAAAATATCCACTACACTGAAGCTCCATGCAAGATTTGCAAACGATTCAGCTGGAAAAATAAATAAAAAAGAACTTATTATAACATAGGTTTTAAGAAAGTGCTTGTTTTATGAAAATTTTCGTAAATTAACTCACCATCATCATGACTATCAGCTACAGAATATGTTGAAAGTGGAAGTTTTGGGACTTCTGTAGTTGAAATTCGGCCACACAGTTCTTCAAAATTCCTCCCTATGACACGTTGGACATTTTTCCATCCCAAAAGACGATCAACACATGCCCATATACCTGTATCAAATTGAAGAAAATAGCAGGCTTTTTGGATGCATTTCCTACAATCCTTTATTCCAAGGCAAACTATAAACAAACAAAAAATATTTAGTAATGCTGTATTTTGGATTTTTTAGAATCAATAAATAAAAATGAAAATAATAAAAAAAACACTCACCATCAGGAGTTGAAACTTCCATCATTGCACTTCGTAATTCACCACTACACAGTATTTCATTCCAGAGATGAATGAAATACAAAAGGTGGTGATGTGGCTTGCATGACATATTCTCATAAATGTATTCATCTTTTTACATGTTTTACCATTCATGAAACATAAGCATAAATAACATCAACATTTTACATTCATGAAATTAAGAGTGCTTAGAAAATGGTACAAGCTGTATGCTCGAGAAGGGAGATTTTTGTACTCTATATTTTCCAGAGTTTACCTGCAGTCACTCACAATGACACTTCCTACTGAGTGGAGATTGCTATCCGTTTTAAGTATGAGAACATGATAAATGCATACAATTCATACAACATCTTTTTAAACCGAGGCATGGAATATACACAGTATACCTAAACGAAGTAAAGACTTTTTCACTTTGTTCCATTATGTTTTTAAATTAAATAATTAAATTAAATATTTAAAGATGAAAAAGCAACTTTCTACATCACTAATACTACTTTAAAGTCCTTAAAGCTTTTTTGCCCTTGAAAATTATCGTCAACGAATTACACGCGAATTATTATACGTAACTACCTTCCCTGATATATGTATTGTTTAAAAAAGACATCTAATGAATTTTTTACTGCTTTTTAGTTTAGTTTCAACTTGAAAAAGCAAACAGTGTATAACACAGCTAGTGTCTTTGGGAAAAAAACCAGATAGTGATATTAAGATTAAGGTGTAAAAATGCGTCACACAAGCTAAATTCGTGTAAGCATTTACAATTTGCATTGCAAATCATAGGGCCACATATCTTATTATCTATTCAATCAATTATAAAAGTAAACCAACATATAGCGGTGAAAGTAGAATACTAGGATCTGTCCTGACGCATGCAAATGGGGCGTAATTTCGGCCAGTTACACGTGGTTGAAAACCGAATCATGTGTACGAGACAAGCAAGCAATGTCAAGCCGTTCGCCAAGAACAATACTGGATAAAATTACATGTATTATATGAATTTGAATCGATTCATAATTGGGATATTGAGAAGTTGCCTAATAGTAACCTTGCAAATATCGTATTTCTTATAAAAATACTTACCACTTAAAATATTTTAAAAACTTTCAATTTCTACGTCTATTTTATTTTGCACAACCAATCATAAACTACATAAACACAATTTTTTACTATATTGATTTAAAAACAAGCACACCATTCATCACACGCTCAATAATTGAGCCAACATAATCCGCTTTCGCCTCATCAGTAAGTTCCCTACATTCTCCAAAGTAAAAACGTATAGGACGTAATGATTTCATGGAAACTCTAGCCCATCTCATCTCTTTTCCATTATACTGGAATTTCCAGTTAAGAAGCATATTTTTGGTGAAACGATAACAAAACGTTGCATACGGAAGTGCTACTAGAAGCATTAACATGGAAACGGCTGTCCCAAGTAGATTGGCGAAATAAATGATGAACGGAAGCTTACTATATCCGATGATAGATAAAGATGCAAATATTGCTGTTAAACAGTAACCAATGGCCATCATTATGAAAATCTGCAACTGTACAACAGTATAAGACTAAAAAGTATGGCGAGGTATACAACTTCTCTGATTGTCCATCGGGTAAAATATTCAAAAGCAATAAGTAAAATGGATCAACTTTCAAATCAATAAGACAAAGAAGTCCATCACAAAATGCTACTAAGAAAGGGCCAATTCCAAGCAACATTGCTAATAAAGCCACCATGACACCTAATCTATCATATTTTGCATTTCTTCGCATGAGCTGCAGATGTGTTTTAAATTCAAAAATCAATTCCTTTAAATTAGGGGCTGTTTGGGTGACAATCTTTTATCACAATTTTGTGACAAAATCTGTTGCGAGTACTGAAGGACTGTGTTGAAATAATCCACCATTTCTTTGGCTTTGCTTAAGTCGTTTACAAAGTAGACATGGATTCCGATGGTATAACAACTGACTAGTAAGGCCAAAATTGTGATTATCCAGTTTAATGGAAAGTTTGCCGAAGGATGATGTAGACCAAACGTGAGGAGAAAAGATGAGTGTGAACAAGCCAACCAGTTGTGGCAGAAATCCAAATATAATCCATGGAAGGATATTTTGTTAGACTAGATGTCGCTTCTAATTTTTCTTTTTGGGAATTCCATTTGAAATAGAAGTGAAAGCAGGGACCATTGTGCCAAATGTACTCATTCAGGTTCAACGTCCACAACATTAAGGGAGTTGCCATTGTAACAACTCAACTCGACTGCGAGACACGATTTACTGTCTGAATTCGACGAGGCGGTTTCAAACGTTTTTCAAAAAAATTGTGAGCGATTTTCGTAAAAATAGGGTTAAATTGCATTTACCTCGAACATTTAAAACTTTTTTAAATAACCAAATCGTTCTTAATTTTTCACAAAGAGTTGCGTGTTCTCATAGTTTTAAAAACGTCATTTGTTTTTGAATGTCAATTTAAGTTGGTATGCTAAATTATTTTTGGTGAAACACCTAAATTTAACCTTCAAACAATCATCCTTTACGTATATTATGTAGCAAGTCTACACTGCAAAGTGTTCAACAAAACCCAAAAATGAATTCAAGGCGAATCATTTTTTAATGTTTGCAATTTCCAGACCTTGCTTTCTTCTCAGGAAAAGTTTTAATCAAAACAATTTACAAACATTTTAGAGAGATTTGAGAGTTCTTAAATTAAGTAAATGAAAAAGAAAGGCCAAATCGATCATTTGTATAATGCCAAAAATATTTGTACGTACGAAAAGGAAACAAATTGAAAAAGATTGAATTTGGTTACATGTTTTGTGCCATTAAATTTTGTTTGTAAGCCATTCGTGAAATAATCATTATAAAAAATTGGTTTTACCACAATATGCAATATTGTGTTATATACTTCATTTTCCACAAATTATACATAAACAGGCATATGCTTTAACTGAAAAATTCAAAAATAAAAATCGATCGCTTTTAAAAATTGTCTCAATTGTTTGAGAGGTCATTGAATTTATGTGTCCAATATCCTAACAGTTGATATGCTCGTGTGAACTAAATTGAAATAAGGATTATTTGCAAGCAACCGTTTCTGATATAACATATAAAATATAAAAACAACTAATCAGTTTTGCTGGAACTTATCATCGTCTCATCATGACGATCATTCAACGAACTATAATATTTCCTTTGAGAATGTTATCCGCTTCAGATAATTATATGAAGAAGAAAGCCACAAACAGACCAAATTAACTTCACGATACGAATTTGGTATTTTATTCGAATTCGGTGCATCAAATTTATAATTAATTCGCTTATCTTACACAATATTTAATAAATTTATAGCATAACCAATTCCAAACCTTTAAAACTCATTTTGTTACTACATCGATTTAAACAGAAGCACACTGTTCATCACGCGCTCAATAAGTGAGCCAATATAAATCGCAATTGCCTCGTCATTCAGTTCTCGACATTCTCCTAAGTAGAAACGTATGGGTCGCAATGCTTTCAAGGATAATCTAGTACACTTCATCCCTTTTCCATTACATTGATATTTCCAAGTACGAACCAAATTTTTGGAGAAACTGTAAAAAAAGGTTGTATATGGAAGTGCTACCACAAGAAACATCATACAAATAGCTGTGCCAGCCAGATTAAGGAAGTAAAACATAAAAGGAAGCTTGTTGTAACCAATGATTGACAGAGACACACACATTGTTGTTAAGAAGTATCCAACGGACATCGATATGAAAATAATATAGGCGGTCGGTACTCTTCCAATCGATTGTATAACCATTAACTGTCTGTATTGTGTCAGTGCTTTTCGAAACAGGGCTCCATTGTTGATTTTCGAATAGAAGCTTATCTTAATTAGAATTTGTTTAATGCAGTGAGTACCGACAAGCACTGCAACAATGAAGTAAGACAATATGCGAGTCATTTCTGCTCCTAAAAACATTACGACTGTGGCACAATATACAACTAAAAAGTAAGGCGAGGAAAACCAGCTGTCCAACAATCTTTGAGGTAAAATATGCAGAAAAGTTAAGTAAAATGGATCAATTTTCAAATTTTGAAAGCAAAGAAATGCATCACAAAATCCGAACAATAAAGGAGCCCAACCATAAAAAAATGCAACTAAAATCGCAATAACTCCCAGTCCTCCATATTTACCTTTTCTCGGGTATGGTGTAAGTGTTTGAGCATTTGAACAATTTCCTTCAAGTTTTGATGTTCTTTGAAGCGCAAACTTTTCCACCGATTTTGTGGCATAGTCTGCTTTGAATACTGAAGCAAAGTGTTAAAGAAATCCACCAAGTCGTTGGCTCTGCTCATGTCATTTACGAAGTAAATGTGGACTCCGACACAGTACAGATTTATTAGTAGTAACATAATAATGATGATCCAGTTAAAACCAGGTTTGCGGACGGATGATAAAGACCAAATGTGAGGAGAAATATGACGATTCGAGAGGAGAACTAATTGTGGAAAAATCCAAATAAAATCCAGGGTAGAATGCATTTAAGGCTTGGTGTCACCTCAAATTTTTCTTTTGGGAATTCCATTTTAAATAAAATTGGAAGTATGGGCCGGTTTTCCAAAATATATTCATTCAGACGGAATGTCCATAGCATTAATGGGGTTGCCATATCTGATTTTATGCGTGTTCTTCCTAAGTTTAATTTTGGCACATACGCTTTAAGCGTAGGGTTTTAGACACTTGCTTTAAATCTAACTGTGACTGTTGCTGCTCCAGTTGTGAAACACCTGTGAACCAATTTCGTCAAAGCAAGTTTAAAACTGAAGTAAAAAACATTCGTGGACACAAATTTAAAGCTAATTTTTATAAACTACGAAATTGCTTGGAACTTCAAACATGTGCATTTAAATCCTAACCCCTTATGTTGCTCATAGCCTTGAATTTGATTAAATTACGAAAAAACTTAAATTGAACATCAAAGCAGGTTTTTGGTGAAATAACTTCGAAGGCTGAAATTTTTTCTGGCACTTTCCCTAAGCTAAACCACATGTTGAAGCGAACTGGGGCCAATTGATTGCATTTGTTCTGCTTTAATCATCATCATCATGTAAGAGGTATTTCAGTTTAATCAAATTGGCAGTTGACCGTGAGGTTACCTGCTTAAATGAAATATACCGGACAAGACCGAAGTAGAGAAGTGGTGCAACTGAAGTATTATCATTTTAAATCCTAGATTTAATTTACTCTTGTATGTAAATGCGGCAAATCCCATAGCTATTTCTAGGCCTCCTATTTGATACGGTTTCGTATCCGTTGTCAGGTACCGATTAATACACAACTCAATTGTTCAGTCAGTGCTCACGCCCTAATTAGGGGAATAAAAAATACCACTAATTATGGTCATTTTACCCCTAATTAGGGAAACTTTTAAAAATATGACCCTAAATATGAGTAATTTGTCCCTAATTAGGGGCGAAAAAACTTATATTTAAAAAATAGTCCAGATTATGTTAAAGAGTAACAATTAAAAATCAGATTATATAATTTAACTAAATTTAAAGATTTTTCAATGCCACTGCATTTAAGTTTTACTGTGCGGTTTTAAATTTTTCTTAAAAACACATTATGTCTCTAATTAAGGACAAAATGCACCTTTTTAGAGTCAAAAATATTTTTACTCCTAAGTAGGGCACGGGCACTGACTGATTATTACACCACTGCTACGGATTTCCCCCAAACGATTATGGTACTTTTAAGTTGCTCGGTGCGTTATTGGGCGATGTATGACCTTTTTACAACGCATGAGGAATGTACTTATTGCGTACGAATAACGTAAAAGTTTAATGACAGACACATTCCGAAAAATGATTCTTATAAAGTGGCTGCCCACATTAATAACCACAATATAAATGGACATTGTTTGACAAGGCTAATTTTTTGGCAAGTTATACTAGATCTGTGAGGTCAAAACGCTGAAAGTCGGCACGTGTCAATCAGACAGCAATCAAGATAAATTTTAAATTACCTGTGTGTTGATTTCACTGGGTATGACCTTATAGTTTGCTTGTTTCATTAAACGCTTTCATAACGAATAAATAAAGTAGGCTACTTTGACTATATTGTCCGATCCAAATAAAAATTGTTACAAAATGCACAACAAATAAGTTTTTCCGAGATACAATAATTAATTTTTATTGCAACGAACTGTCCATATTTCTGTACATGATGTATTTACAACCAGTTATGAAACTTGTATCATGAAAATCAATCCTGAATAAATTATACAAGAATGAGATTAGCCTTGCATGCAAGGGTCTGAGCTTGACACTCTTGAGAGCGTTGATACGTCCAGTACCAAACACGTGGTTGGGGAACTCATTATCAGGGATTCCTTCGCAAGTCCTTCCACTGGACACCAGGTTCTTATCGGTTTGTCCGAGGAGGAATTCCTTGGCCTTTACGTAAGAAAGGTTCTTATCCCTGACTTGCAAACAAAGCAATAGCTCCAGCCGCATGAGGACAAGCCATGGAAGTTCCGGAAAGTGAGACGTAGGCAGTGTCAGAAGTGTGGTAGGCTGAGATGACGTTGGATCCTGGAGCAGAAACCTCTGGCTTCATTCGTCCATCGGTAGTTGGTCCGACTGAGGAGAAGCTGGAAATGGCAATCATCAATGGTTGTGGATCCTACAGCAATGACGTTTTGGTCAGCCGGAGAATTGGCAGTGTTGCAACTTGGTCCAGAGTTTCCGTTGGAGAAAAGTGGGATGATTTTAGCAGCATGCCAGCCCTCAATGACTCCATTGTACCAGGTATTTCCTCTGCCACCTCCCCAGGAGTTGGAAACGACATTGGGAGCCTTGCTGCAGTCTGGGCTGGATCCATCAGCACGAGTGGGGCAAGCGAAGAAGTCTCCACAGGCGAGAAGATCGGATTGATAGCATGCTGAGGAAGCACAACCACGACAGGCTGCCCATTTAGCTCCAGGTGCTACACCAACTCCCTTTCCTCCAGCGATAGTTCCACTAGTGTGGGTTCCGTGACCTGTTCAATAAAACAATAACACATGATAAACATTTTTCCTAAATCTCAGAAAATATGATTTTTATAAAAGCTTTGGATAGTTGCGTACCATTGTTATCGGTGGGTGTAGGTGTATTGGTGCTGGGATCAAACCATCCATATTCTCCAACAAAGTTGTCCTTGAGTGCTTCGTGAGTTCCTCGAACTCCAGTGTCTACTGTGGCAATTATGACTCCTTCCCCACTCAAAGTGCCGAGTTCTTGCCATGCTTCAGGTGCTTGAATCTTGACAACTCCCCATTGCTTCTCGTCAGCAAGAGCTTCTACCTTTTTCATGTCAATGGGTTCAATCAGATGGGCAATTTGTTCTTCAGTGATGGACTCAACCTGGTCATCTTGAGCGATGGCCTGGATAAGTTCACTATCAGCATCCTTGACGTAAACCAAGTTGGTAAGCCAAAGCTCTTGACTTTGTTGCTGTGAGTTGAAAGGAGTTTCAAAACGCCCGTTGGGATTGTTCTGCGTTTGCAACAAGAGCATCGTGCAAAGCGTTGAGTCGGAGTGTACGGCTCTCGAAGCGTTGTGAGTTGATAGACTGAAGGGTTGATTGGTGCCTCCGACAAAAGAAACGATGATGTTTGCTTTGGTCGGTTTTGGAGTTCAGGGGAGATCTTGTTGGAAGGCCTGGAGCTGCCAGGACACATCCCACCGCTACAATAAACACGTTGAAATTCTCAAACATTTGAGAAATTTTCAGAGACTTTTTAAAATAATATTTAGCAAGTTGTTTGGTATAGTTGTTGATTGATTGAGTGTTGGTTTGGTATGATTTTCAAGCGGTTTCAGTTTATATACTGTTCAATTATTTCGTAAATTGAATACGATTCATTCAGCATAATATAGCGGTCAATGCCAATCCCAATCATTCATCGACCTAATATTAGAAATGTGAACTTCAAAGTGTCAATGTGTTACATGTTTAAGTCGAATTCACTCCTGCTTCGAAGCAGCGAGGTTCATTCAATTGTTCATTCCGTTCATATAACATAATACAAGGATAAATTATTTATATCTCTTTTCTTTGACGTACGTAACTGCAACTATATACCATGACCGTTTTACTGGACATGACTAAATCCAATCCAATATGAAACCTGATCCTGAAAGCTCAATACATCCTTGTAACTATGTATGTATATCTGTACTTATATGTATTGTGTTGTGAAAGCCGTGAAATTCAAGTGGTTATCAGAGGTTCTGCCTGATCTGTTTGTGGTAATGAACCCTCTATATATGAAAGTAAAATATACATACCTATTATTTGACAAACGGTTATCAAATCATTGTTTGCTTGCATCGCAATATCAATGTTCCTTTCGATATAAACCCAATCATGCTGGGTTTACGTGCTAAATCATAGGATTTTCCTTGAATATGATCAGTTAATCTTTGCTAATAGTAATCATCTTGGGGAATCCCAAAATTAGCAGTTTAAATTACAAAAAGAATTTTATGAATAAATGCACCGGATATATATATTCTTCTGTTTAACGCGCAATATAAAAATGTTATTACGTGGCTCATCTATAGATTCAATACATACTTAGTAATTGTTACTAGCCTCATAACGTTGAAGCCCAGAAAGTTCAAGTTTCAATTTCAGGGTAACAAATATTTACTGATAAAACTGTTACGTTCTCTGTCTGATGTTATTGAACGGAAACAAACCATGAATTAGCGTAAACGAGCTGGAGTTTCGTTTACAAATAAAAATTAACGTTGACACTTTCCAAGTTCACGCTAAGCTAATTTAAAATGGTTCGATGAATGATTGGTAAATATTGACCCTCAATTTTGGCCTGAATGAGTCGTTACGTTTTGCAAAAGGTTTGTTTAGTATATAACCTGAACTTCTTGCAAAAGAAATCATACCAAACCAACTCACTCCATCAATCAACAACCATACCAAACAACTTGCTAATATCTTTTTGAAAAGTCTCTGAAAATTCTCAAAATGTTGAGAATTTCAATGTGCTATTGGTAGCGGTGGGATGTGTCCTGGGAGCTCCAGGTCCTTCCAACAAGATCTCGCCCCCGAACTCCAAAACCGGACAAAGAGCAAACAATCATCGGCTTTCCTTTGTCGGAAGGAACCAACGTCACCCTCCAGTCTATTCATCTCACAGCAGCTTTGAGAGCCGATACATTCGATCTTCAACGCTTATGCCGATGCATCTTGTTGCAAATGACGAAACAATCCCAACGGGGCGTTTTGAAACTCCTGCTTCAACTCACAGCAATAAGTCAAGAGGCTCTTTGGCCTTACCAACTGGTTTACATCAAGGATCGCAGATAGTGAACTTCCTACCAGGCCATCGCTCAAGATGACCAGGATTGAGTCCATCGACTGCAAGAACAAATCCAACTTGATTGCAACCCGTTGACTATGGAAAAAAAGTGGATAGTCCTTGCATGAACGGGCACCAATGCGAGTATGTCAGATCTCAAGCCACCTTGAAGCATGCAAAACTGGATCTCCTTGAGCGGGGAAGGGGCATAATGCACAGTAGACACTGGAGTTTAGATGGAATCACGAAGCCTCAAGGACAACTTTGTTGGAGAATCATGGCATGGTTTGATCCCAGGCACAGCCACTCTAACCCCAACGATAACAATGTATGCCAACTATATCCAAAGTTTTTGTAAAAAACATTTTTCTGAGATTTCAGAGAAAAATGTTTGTCAATAGTGGATTGCTTTATTGAACAGAGTCACAGGAACCAACTACCGGGCGAACTATCGCTGGCAGGATAAGGGAGTGGTGTAGCACTGGAGACTAAATGGGCGGGCGCCTGTCGTAGAGAATGCGTTCTCAGCTTGCTATCAATCCGAATTTCTCCGCCTGTGGAGGACTTACTTCGCTGTCGCACCCACTCGTAGCTGATGGAATCCTAGCCAGAACTGCAGCAGGTCCTAATGTCTTTTCAACTAATGGGAGGTAGGTAGAGGAACCTGGTTACAATGGAGTCACTTGAAGGATGCATTGCGGCTAAAGATATCCCACTTTTCCTCCAACGGAAACTCTGGACCAAGTTGCAACACTGACATTCTCCCGACTGGCACAAAAATGTCATTGCTGTAGGATCCACAACCATCGATGATGCCATTTCCAGCTTCTCCTCAGTCGGCCAAACTACTGATGGAAGAATGAAGCCAGAGAGGTTTCTGCTCCAGGATCCAACGTCATCTCAGCCATATCCACACTTCTGCACATGACTACGTTTCACTTTCCGAACTTCCATGGTTGTCTATGGGCTGGATCCATTGCCATCTCTTGACAAAGGGTCCGGGACAAGAACTTTTATACGTCAAAGCTAAGGAAATCCTCCTGTCCGAGAAGCCGATAAGCAACCTGGTGTACAGATGGAGGACTGCGACAGGAACATCCTCCATAATCAGTTCCCCAACCCAGTCGTTTGGAACTTGGACGCCATCAAACGACCTTCAAGAGCGTTCGAGCTCAGACCCTTGACCATGGCAAGCCTAAATCTCATTAGGTAGTCAATTGATAACAGGATGAAGTTTTAATATCAGTTTCATAACTTGGTTTTAAATTGCTTCATGTTAACAGAATATTGACATTTTGGGCTTGCACTAAAATTAAACTATTGTCCATCTCTAAACAATATATTTGTTTGTGCTGATTATCAAAAAACAACAGGTGTTCTGACGAGATTGTCTTTTTAAAAATCTGCATATATAATATGATTATAAAAAGATTTGTCCGGTAATTTTAATAGTTAAGTGATACACTATATTCTCAGCATGTATAGGACACAATATAAATTATCGCATAATATAGTCCTCATAATTCTGTTGATTGACACGAGCCGCACGTTTTAGATTTGTATCCTTACAGCATTTCTGTAACGACCCTATGAATAGCCTTTTACCAAAGTCGGCTCCATCTTAACTCTCATTTAGCTATATTTCATTTTAAAAATTAGCTTTCACCGTCAAGCTTCATCTATATTGATTAGTAAATGGTTCTATTTGACATTTGCATAGGTACATCAGAACAATACATATATGACTGTCTAACAGACTGGCAGCGACTGGTCTTTCAAACAAGCTGTAAAGGTAGAACAAATGTGCAAAATTCGGTTTTCTCTTTAGTTCGGAATATTTATTAACCAGCAAGCGTTTTTTTAAAATTTCAATGTCCAGTTTAGGGAATTTTATCAAATCACGATGAATACAAAGCATTACTATTGCAGTTAATGTGAATTTGTTGGAAATTTAAACAATTTTATCGTTTATAAAAATTATTTAATCAAATTTTTTTCATGTTCCCTTGGTCCCAATTTTGCCCATTGAAATTTGGACCCAGAAATATTACCAACATGTATTTCACAACTGAACGACATTCAAAGTTACATTTTAGCTTGAGGCTTGAATCTAATCTACAAGCATTACATGCAACATTTTACTAAATAGAAGTTCAATTAAATCAAAGATAGTGCAGACAACCCATAATGCTAGTGGCCATGTCAGTTAAATGATATCATTTGGCAAAAGGACCATATTTCAATTTTAATTTATAAAATGGAGGATTTCCAAAGAGGAACAAATTTGGGTGGGCCACAAACCTCTAAAAGCATCATCTACATGGTTTGCCTAGGATTTTTCCTAAATAGGTTCTCATCTGCATGATATTTTCTTTCTCACATTTGGTCTTATCCTTCCGTCAGGGAATTGATTTTTGAGCTG
>LJIJ01001617.1:0-39897 GCA_001718145.1 Orchesella cincta
TCAGCCAGGGAATTAAAGTGGATGAAGTTTTTGGATTGCTTGAATCATTCCAAGACACGTTGGAAAACTTGGGAGTAGGAAGCGAGGGGCGTTTTCCCAACGCTTTAGAACCGGAGTTTAAAATACCCCTTCCCAATCTAGAATTAGTGGAGCTGGATTGCGATATCCCAGTTGGGAGTCTGGAGAAACTTGGTGCTTTAAAGCACCTCTGGTTAGACAGCTTCAGTGAGGATGAGCAAGTTTAAAATTATAAATTGAACATTGGGCCCTGGCCCTTCCCTGTAGAGTGTTGAGTGCAGCGGAGTCAACGGCAAGGTCAAGATGGGACTCAACTTGACTACTTGGGCGCCCGCGGTTCAGAGCTTTGGAAAGTATTCAGTTTAGGTGATTTGGTTGAGGAGGATGAAACAAGGGGGTGCCGGGTTTGGAATGTCATCCTTCTCACACTCTCGTCGTTCATCCATTTTGGAGCAGGCTTCTTAGGCTATAAGTATGGTGCTGAAGTTGTGATGAAACAACTCGGAGGATGGTCTCATGAGGTATTTGAAGCGATTTTAGAGGTTTAGAACGATTATGAATGTTTTTATGATACATATTTATAATAGAAATATTTATGCTCAGAACTAATTAAATTGTTACTGTTCCTGGTAAAATTGAAATAAATAATTACAATATTCCCGTTTAAAAATGTATTTTCTTCAAGACAACTCCCATGAAAAATTAACTACTGAGCTTAATAATACATACAAATTTAACACAACCATTGGCATTCGTAAACTTTTATTATGGCAGAGCAAACGACATTATTTCTTGGCACTCATTAACTCATCCACAAGTGTGTTCAGTTGAGCATTCTCCTTCGTCTTTTGAACCAGTTCGGAACTCATCATTCCGCTCGGCGGTCACTCCGACGAAGTTGTGCACCAAGTTTAACGTTGTCATCTCCAGGGCGCCCAGCTTCCTTATAAAGCCGACATACGTCCTAACCGAAAATCAGAAGTTGATAACTAACTAAAAGCAGAATGTTTTAAATGATTACGTGATGATAAGCTTTTTACTTTCAAACACTAAGATGAGCCCCTTCCTTCCTTGAATCTTTGTGACCAGCGCCCGCAATTTTTCATCATCCCTCTCAACACAGCTCCTCTTTTCCTTCAACTTCACCACAACGGCGAAGGCTCGCTCGTACTTCCGGTGGACGTCAGAAAACGCCATGCCAGTATTGCACAGGTCTTCAAACCCTGGGTCCCGTTCAGCGATGATCGATCGACTTTCCTCATCCAACAAAGCGCTGCGTTGCTTCAGCTCGGATAACCTATTACTCGTTTGGGAGCACAAGTTATCAATCACGGAAGCCACACGCCTGAAATAAGTAATAAAAACCAGAATTACAACCCTTCAAATCGTTAACTTAACAACTCGCCTTTTCGACTCCTCCTTTTTCTATTTCCGGAGCACCGAAGCGTCCACCTGCTCGACCTAGAAGCGTCTCTCCTCAGACGAAGACTCCGTTAATTTTTTATGCTTACTCATCTTTAAATCTTTATGATTTGTTCGCAAAGATAAGAAAAATTGACAAAGACAAATTTGTTGTGAAATTTGAAAGATGATGATTGTGTTTTTTACATGAGTTTTATAAATTTTCTGTGTAATTTATGAAACGACGTTAAATCATAACAAAATTGTAAGTAATGAATAACCATGCATTTATTGCAATTAACTGTTGAAAATACAGTCGTGGATAGTTTACTGAATAGTTTTAAGAATCTCTGCAGCCATTTCAGGTTCCCAATTTGCCAAAGCATCTGAAGCCTCATCTGAAACAGGCTGGACTCCTTTCTGGTTCCCATACTTAACTCTCATTTTGTGGAGCCCTGAAATAGTGTCAATTTTAGTGGAGTGGTCAATAAGCCCGGCGGTTGCTGCCTTTTGGATTTGTGGTCTTCATAGACGATGGGGAATTCTGAACCCATTCGCCCAGGCTGGGAAATGATGGTTTCGCAGTTGGCCTTGTGTACTTTTATCTTTGCAGTTCAAGCAGTTGAGCAACTGGAATGAATGAATTGTGTCTTTGTTTTGACTGTATAAGAACGAGCAGTTATCAGAAGCTTTTAAGATGATTGAGTTTTAGATGTGTCCGAAAAAGTCATTGCGATGAATTTAAATGGTTTTAAATGTGTGTTACAGACTTAAACAACAATAAAATCTAAGTGCATTTGCTAGTTACATGGAATAATATTCCACAATATTGAGTTTTTATCTTTCATACAGAAACAGAAATCCGGAGTAATGAATCTTAACATTTTTTTGTTAGAGTTAATATATTCATTTCATTTGTAAAATGTGATAACAAAAATCGGTTCAATCATGAATACGGTGCTAATTCACATTTCTAAAAAATAATTCCAAACTGCTTCAAATGCTTCACGATACATCGCAATTAATAAATAAATCGAAAAGTGCTTGAGATAGGCAATCAGCCGCTCCCTCCGTCTTTGCATGAAGCCATCTGAAAGATAATAGCAACAATTAAAGATTACTTTTCATATCACGATGTCACATCGTATTATAAAAAGTTGGAAGGAAAGAGGAAAAGCAAATGCTCTTAAAATGCTTACTATTCCCATCTCTAAAATATGGCCACAGTAAAGAGGGCTTTAACCAAAGAAGTGACGAAGGTGCCTCTAGCCTTTTGTCTCCGATTTTGCTGAAAATTTGTAGGATGATAGATTTTGATGCGTAGATTACGAATCTGCAATTATTAGAGAAATTTAACAATTTTTGCATTTCGAAGCAATGGGAATTTTTGTTTTTTTGTCATTTTTCCCCTGGGTGCGCCACGATCGGTAAATTTCTCTAATTATTGCAGATTCGTAATCTACGCATCAAAATGAACTATCCTACAAATTTTCAGCAAAATCGGAGACAAAAAGCTAGAGGCACCTTCGTCACTTCTTTGGTTAAAGCCCTCTTTACCTGTGAAAGAAACAACCCACACCGCCACATAAACGCCGGTAGGAGCCATCCTATCTCTTTGCAGAACGGATCTACATTTTTTATATGTAATATTTAAAGTAACCTAATGAACATTGCACCATAGATTCTACACAATTTCTACGTTTTGAATGTATAAATTGTGTTGCATTGAAAAACAGTTGCATTTTTGTGTAGAAAAAGTGTGAAAGCAACATTAATTTCACTACAAGTATTCCACATGTTGAAACAATGTTGAATATGCATAGAATAAGCCTGCTTTTTGTATGCAGGATTGCTGTTGATAAACTTAAAATACGGTACATGGATATTACATTGATATCGTAAAATCAGCGTAGAACCCAATTAGTCGATGCGTGATTTTAAAAATATATACAATTGCATACTGCACAAGCTCTTCTCAATTGAATGACAGTACCACGCATTTCATATTTTGTTGTATTACAACACACGACTTTAACTACACACTTACAATCGAGTACAATTTTGATTTGCCAAAATACACAAGACATTCGTCTGTGTGATTTGCTAGTTTGTGAAGGAAGAATTTACTCTATTTCAGTGTTTTAGTGACAAGCAAAAAGGGCACAACAAAAACCTTTTGCAGTGGTTCATGGTTGAGTTTAAGATAGAAGAGGTGAAGTCATTTGCTCTAATAATGTAGCTAGTTGACTTGTTTTAGTCAAGGATTAGATTTTGCTGTATTCGTTAATAATAGTTGAAGTTTCGGTCGATAAAATAGTTATAAAATGCGTTATGATTCCCTTGTATGATACTTTTGAAACTTGTTATTATATACTGTTTAGTGATAATACAATTTCGTGATAAAGACGTGTTAACTTTTGTATCTTTCAGGTAGTTTTACAAATTATTTTCAATTTCAAGTTTACGGCATACATTCTACTTTAAATCCACATGTTGAATTCACAGTTATGTAACGCACTAAAGGCGTTGAAATGCACACTATTTTGCATTGAATATGTGATAACCTGCACATTTGTGCCAACGTAGATTCTCTGATCATACAACACACACAATACGATTCTCTTATAACACAATTCTATGCATTATTTCAACGCAAAATCAACATGTTGAATCATCCCGATCTAGACTGACAGAAATTGACTTTGATTCTACAGCAAGCAGGTTGCATTGAAACAACGTTGTTTCCTTGGCACAATGTTCATTGGGAAGTATGAGTTTCATCCTTTATACCCTCCTTAATTTTATATTACATTTAAGTCAAAACTTTTCATTGTAAAAAATAAGTTTTACCTTCGTTTTAAACAAAACAGCCTTGAAAATGAACAGATGCAAACCTTCCAAACGATTTGTTTCTAAAAGGAGAAAAATAACAGTATCAATAAATAAAGTGTAAAGAAGTTTGTTTATAAAGTTTTTTTTATAAGCCAACTGACAAATTCTGATTTCAAAACGAAGCAGAGATGAAATTTTTTAGGTGTACATCTCCACAAGCTCGTTCTTAAAATATTTGAACCGATTATTGAAAACCTTATTACGGAAATAAATGACTTTAATACCTGTCGTAAATCAACTGTCCATCGTAAATGGTCTCGCAGATGCAAGCTCATATTTTATGGTAGAAGATTGAAAGAATAGTGGTTTATTAAAGTTTAATATTCTGTTATAATTAAATTTATGAAAGTCATTAACAATTTACTAGGAATCTAAGATAGTATCAGACCCAAAGCATGAGCAAGACCTAATGAAAAATATTGCCGGAGAGTTGAATCTTCTACACCTGTTTCTTTCATATGTATATTTTATTGCAGCCCAACTGCAACCCTTTTCTGCAATAACATATGTTCCGAAACATTTGCGCTGACTATCAATTCAATAATAGTCACACAAAAACAAAATATCCAACCACCTACTATTTTTTATATATTTTAATCACCTTTTTGGAAAAGATGACGCTAGGTAAACTGGATATGTTGTGCTATCAAATTGCTAACAAAAGATCTTCCACAACACCGAAGTTAACAAGCTAATTTCAGTTAAATAATCAACTTGTGTTAAGTAACCTGCATTAATTTCAGAGCTCGGTTATCCCCAAAAACAAGGGCCCGGATTACGGATTGTGAATTAACTTTTCAGATACTAGGGATTGGGATTACAGCTTGGGATTACTCCCAACATGGGGGATTGTGGATTACGGATTACGCCTTGAATAGATTTAGAAATATGGGATTACGTAATCCATAATCCCAATCCATGATTTTAGTTTCATAATAAGGCACAAACTCAACAGTAGTTACTCAAAAGCTTTTATTTATTTAATTCTTCCGATCCGACAGAAAATTATTTTCTGTTTAAAATAAGTGGCAATGATTTATTTCTATCGATATTCGAATGGATTTGGAGGAACTCCCTAGCCATTTTACAACGTAATTTCCAATTTGTCACTCTATTTGTCAATTCTGTTTCTGATGTTTATTCTGAATAAAGTTAACTGAGAAAACAGAACTCAATAGTTCTTGACTTTATTAATTTTGGACGTATAAAAAAACATCAAAAACGCGGATGAAATTTGGTTGGAAAACACAGCATGGCTGTTTTATGATGTATTACACAATAAAAGAACACGTGGCATTTTGTTATGCATTTCTATCGTTTCAGGTTTCAGGCTGAGTTGTGCAAGCGTATAGCTTTATGAAAATTCGCATGTATTCAGGATTCAGATGTATGCATTTGATTGTTGGAATTATGGATTACGGATTATTAATTTTTGAATTGATCTCTGGATTGGGATTAGGGATTATAATCCGTAATCCCAATCCCGTAATCCGATTACCACAATCCGGGATTATACCGACCTCTGATTAATTTGAGTTTTGTATGAGTAACTTTTTTTTTTTAAAATAAAATAACTTGGGCTGAGTGTGCACAGAAGGGGAATAATTGAATAAAGGGACAAATTTATAACATAATTGAAAGCTTTTAACTCACTTTGTTAAACTGAGAACTTGGCTGATAAGGCACGGCATGTGAAAAACATCAATATTTCCTTAAAGTACAAAAAGAAAATAACAAAAATGAAATATTATATCGATGTTTGATAAATGGATATTGAAATCGTGATCCAATGACCTTATTGAATTCAATACACGTTATCAGAATATTATTGTCTGGATACCAAGTGACAGTCATAATTTGGCTACGTCTATCAGTTCCCTTACGTAGCTTCTATTACTAGATAATCGTTTTAGTTACTAAGCTGCACGGCCATGAATCAAACTGGATAAACCAAATGCCAAGAATTGCAAGTCAAAAGATAACGATAGAAGTTTCAATATTGATAGCAGGGTATTAAGATGGAAGTGATAAAATCTAAGATCTGTTTAGCAAGAACTGTTTCTGAATGGCGTTAGTACATCTGCTCTTATAGAGTGTGTACTAAATTACGGAGCTGGATAGGGAGTAAAATTTCCAACATCTTTTAGCTGCATATGCAAATTTTCATGTCAAATACCAACCATAATAATTGACTTTCTTGATACATACTTTGGAGCTTTTGCCGCCAGCAGTTAATGACTTTTGATTTATAAAAAATCATACGAAATCTGTACTTACCTAAATAAAAACACTTTTGGAAAGGATGAGGCCCGGAAAATTGAAATGGTACGCCTACAAACTGCAAACAAAAGATACATGGTCAAATTTTGTTATTTCTAGTTTGCTTGAAATACTTCAATGATAGCATTGAGTATGGCAAATAATCAGCAACAGACACTTTTGACACATCATAAAACGGATAGATTTCAGATATCAATAAGTGTGAACAGTAAATAATATTTGAATGAAAGGAAATTTATTTAACATAAATCGAAATTTTTTACCTCAGTTTGTCAGTCTAAAAGCTTGCCTAATAAGTTGCAGCATTGGAGAAGGCTTGAAAAATTGCCTGATGTACAGCAAAAGTGAAAAAACACAATGAGGCTGAAATATTATATGGATGTTTCATGGATTTATATGGAAATTAAACTCCGATGATATTAAAGAATTCATTTCTCATTGCCAAGGCTCAATGGGAGCTTCTAGCTTGTCTGGAAGCCAGCACAATAGTTGAATATGATTGCTATATTGTGTATTATTATGGACTCTACAACTATGCTTGTAGTACAATTATATATTGGGAAGACTGTCCTTCCTTTGAAAGTCAATAGGCAAAATCTAATACATTTAAATCAAAACCCAAACTTACCTGATTTAATTCCTTTATTGAAAGTTCTGATTGATGAAACTTTTGAAGATTCGATTCGATTCCACCGAAACTTCAGAACACGGCAAATCAATTAGCTCTCTCGATGTCTCAGCTGTAAAAAGCAAAATAACATCCAGAAATGGAATATACTTAAGTCATTCACAACAGCAGAAGATCTTATCAACAAGAAATGCAGCAAGTGAATGATATACGTTACGTTCTGATCGTGGGGAGTGATCACTAGTCCCAAAAGCGTTGTCTTTCATTCTTTTCATGTGTATTACGTATATCATTTTGAACCTATACTTTTGCCAATTTATATGTACATTCACTACCACTACGTCTTCATTCAGATCTTACGAAGAACCCAAGTAGTCTTTAGTGAGTATTCCTGTGTGTTATGGTTATATATTATATTGGTATATATAACACGCTTGCAGACTCGATCATGTACTTCAACGAAAAATTTTCCACTCGCAAAAGGTATATATACCTTGTTATTTTGACTACATGCATGCTGAAATTCAGAGCAAGCTTTGCTTTTCTATATCTATACATAGAAAAGAATGAGATTGATATCAAATGTAAATAGATTATCGCATTTTTATGCTGGAGTACATGTCGAATGTATAACATTTTTGGGATTTTGTTGAACATTAATATGCAACGTTTTATTTTATACTTGGTTCGACAATTTGAAAATGTATGGGTTTTACACTGCGTAATCTTTACATTAATCTTAAAACAAAAATATGTTGAAAATTTACTTTTCAAAATATGACAAGGCTTCCGGTTTTATAAAGCGTCACTAATAAAATAAAAGTAATGAAGTAAAGGAGAACTGCAGTCAACTAGTAGCACCGCGGGCGGCCAACTAAAAAATGGTGAAAGTTATTCAATTGTTATCACTTTCTGTTATAAAGATTTGCAAGGAGTGTGACAACTTTTAGAATCTTTACCGTTCCGATTCCTAAAACTCCTTCGCATAACTATTGTTACCAAATTAGAAAAGAGCACAATTGGCACAATTGGCAAATTGGCACAGTGGAAATGTCACGGTGGGCACCGCCGATACAACCATTCGCTTGAAACCAGGGTCTATATTTTTTAGTATACAGAAATTGACTGAAAGTATGAATTTTTTAAATTTCTCACTTGGTGTTACGCCAAAAATTACCCAATTTTTCAGATGGCATAAATACTTACTTTTCAATTAGTCGTTTACGGTTCCAACAGTTGCGAAACGGTTAATTGATCTACTGCTACCCTAAACAAACAATAAATATTTATTCAAAAAATCAAAAAATTGGAAATATTTCGCACTCAAGCTATAAATAGTGTATGCAATTTAAACAAGGGCTACTTTAACAAATTGTAACAAATTTGGAACATGGTCAGCAACGTGCAAGTTAATATATTTATAATTTGTATTGGCGTATCTATGACATAAGTATGTACTTAATTTTCTTCTAAGCAAGCTCAATCTGTGCACATAATTACTTTTTAGTGGGGAACTTATTATATTTAACTTCGAAATAAGATAAATTCATGATTTTTCTGAGTGTAAAGAGAAAAGAAAAATTGAATACTGGGCGAATGCAGTTACCCGGTAGCTAATTCTGCTACCTTTTAACAAAGATAGGATAGGAAACGCTAGCTCAATTCTTTTACCTTGGCGAATTCATGCGTTTGAAGAAGTTCAGAACAAAACCTTTACCTTTAATGGAAAGGGCGTTCTCAAATTATACAGAGTTCAACATATCAACCGTTATCTACCGTAAATTTATGCATTTAATAGTGAAAAGTCGTTCCTTCCTGCTAATTTACGTATACATAGGTAGGAAGTGTTACAAAATTCTACTACCTTCTGAATATGTAACAAAATTTAGCTGCCGAAACGGTAGCAGTTAATGAGACAAACGTGTTAAAAATCTCAAAATATTCATGTGTTCAAAAGTTTCCTGGAATCTGGAAAGGTTTTTATTCATATCAGAACAGCAATATAAATGTGTTGATTATTTCCATTTGATTGATTATTGCCTATTCTTCAAGAAAGATTACCAATAATGTGTAAAGAATAAAGTATAGTAGTGTGGCCATTAATTGGCGCCACCATCCTCGCACGCGTCGAACTGGAAACAAATTAACAATAATACTGGATGTAAATACTCAGATCATTTCAATATCACATCTCATTAGAAAAAAATAGGAAAGAAGGAAGACATGCAAATGCTCTTAAAAAGCCTACCATTTCGAACTCGTAAGTATGGGCGAATGACCATGGTTACAAACACGTAGATCAAAACCAAGTTCAGTAGGATGGTCCAAAGTCCATGTATGCCAAAAGGAGTCATCCTGTCTCTTTCCAAAAGTGGGCCTGCTATTTTGGTATTCAATATTTACAGTTACAGTATGAGTTTCAGAACTAAATTCTCATCGCATTTTCTTTTTCATTATATACACCCGTATATTCAAAGTTGGTAAATATTTACCTTAGTTTTTGATAAAGAGTCCGGAATACCAGCAATGCAAAATTTACTTAGTTTTTCACTGTCACTTTAAAGAAACAAGAATAGAATGTCAATCAATTCTTTGTGAAACCAAGTTTCGTTATATGTGTAATTATAGACCAAATATGAGCAAATACTGAACGGTGATTATAGAACTATTCTGGTATGAAAATCTCTAAAAAGGTTCACCTCAATTAACTCGTTCTTGAAATTTTGAAACCGGGGTATCGAAATCTTGTAGAAAAAGTGTATGAGGATTTTAAGTTTGATTCATAACTTTCATAAATCAATCATACTGTAAATTTGGTTTGAATATACAAGCTAAAATATGATGGCGGAATGTTAAAGGGATGTTATGATGTGAGGAGTAATATAAATATTTAAATCCTGTTAGCTTGTACATATAATAAAAGGAATAGCGATAAAAAAAATTCTCAGGCGCAAGATGGTATAAGCTTATGAAATTTGAGTATAACATTGAGGAAATTACAACCAACAATTTTAATTGGTATTTTTCATTTGATTAGTATATTTCAATACAAATAATAACTAAACTTGTCTGAGATGAAACATATTTCTGGGGTTTGCGGCTAACTACGTATCTGTTACTAAATGAGTTCAAAGAATTATTCTCGTCACTATTTACTAAAATTTTGTAGTACAACACTATAAAAGCACATTTCACTGTCTCCTTGTTCACCCAAGCTTTGTTTTCATCCAAAATTGTTTAACACGCTCAGAAGTTGCGAGTGCCTGAGTTTAAAATGGTTTTTAATAGTGATAGTAAATTTTACTTGACTGCACGCCAAAACTTTTCGGTAGATTGTTTTACGCGTCTTGAGCGAATAAGCTTAAAGTCATTACAACTTCGGCTTGTCTATATTTATTTGCATGTCTGCCAAAATTACTTTCTCCATACATGGTAATTTCCGAACTGTGCTATAATTCCATTCAACCCACAGTCAGTCAATGGTGTACGACAATAACTTCTAAAGCTTTTGCTGCTAAAATTCAGCAACAAATGACTTGAAATGTGATGTTTTTGTCATTCATGTACTCGGCGAATACTTACTCGTAAATACTCCCTTTCTACGAAGACGAAAATAATTTCTGCATGTACTGTTAGTAGATTGGCAGATTTCGTTCTCCAGTTTCCTCGCTGACATAATACAGCTTATGGAAAGAGGGAAACTGAAATCTATTTTTGTACAATTAATGAATTTTTAATTGCACTACGTACGTTCGTTAAAACTTTTTTAATGGCGTGAGAAGTATTGCAATGCAAAATATTTTCAATGTATCCCTCATTTTTCAGAAAATGTAAATGCTAAAAATTTATAGTTCTAAGACCAATCTATGGTCCTGCATTAAAAGTTTCTACATATTTCATATCATCCAAATGCTCGTAAAAACTTGCCAAGGTTTATCAGAATACTATTTGTAATATGCATCCTGCTCTCTTGCAAAATGCATTCGGTTTAAAAAGAACATATGCTAAAGCATAAAATGATGGATACTGTCTGCATTACAGCATTAGGTAGATTCTCTAGCTATCTAACAAATGTACAACATATCTCAATATACATCAATTATGTAATCCAATCCCGAGTTGACCCGATGGTGAACGACATGATAAGGAAAGATGCTCAGGCACATTGTTGACGGTCACAATAGTGAGCGGCACGAAGGATTCAATGCTTTTTAAGATTTATTTCTCAATTTGCAATGTTACTTACGTTATTTTTTTTCTACCATAAAATCAAACCATGCCAGCTCAAACATAATAAATATTTTCTGTACGTTTTGTATAGAGTAATATCTTTAACTTCGAAAACAGATGTGATCGTATCATTTGGCAGAGTTTGAATAGAAAAGAGTAAAATGGAATGCAATATTATTGCTCTCTGAAGAAAAGAAGAGCTCTTGCTTGCACCGCAAAGTTAGCATCAGGCAGTGGAAGCAAAGAGGGTTTGAGCCTGGCCTTGAGAATGATTGTTGTTTGAATTTTTTTGAATCTAACGTACCTACATGCATATACACATGAATTTTGGTATGTTGGTGATCATAGTAAACGGAAACTTCAATATTATGACGTAAAATTAGTAATATAAAATTGTGTCTTACCTTATAAAAGCTTTAATAGAAGTCCTTTTTTAGCCTTAACGATGAATGGCAATGTTTTTTATATAAATAATGATAAAAGTATATTAAAACAATATATTTCAGTCTCAAACTGAAAAATATAGTAAAGCACTTCAGTTCGCTTTGCTAGATGGGTAGTTTGTCCAGTACACTTGTTAGCTTTTCCAGTACACAGAATGTCAGCCTTCCAACATCAGCAGCAGCAACCATACTAATCTCTTTTGAGCTTCTGTTTGAGTATAACTTTGGTCCATGCCTTGTGAAAAAGATGCATAGTAAATGCTCCTGACCGGGCCAGCATCCATACCAAGGACATTATCAGGCTGATATAAGTTGCCCAAACTGCGTCGTAGTGAAGGAAGTCCGAATCAAGCCCGTAGAAGTAAAACATCCCATTTTTTAATTTGCCAAATCTTTTGGGAATTTTCTACTTACGGAAGGCGTTTTTAACCTTTAACATCATCAGAATGACGTGAAATTTCATGGACACCTTCTAGACAACATTTTGACTTCGACTAACACAAAAAAATTTCAGTGAATTTGACACTTCGTTGCAATAGCAGTTACGTGTTCTTCGTGGGGAGATAAAAATTACTTTTCCACGCTGCTTAATTTTTAGAACGAACTCATTTCTTTCTCAACCTGTTTTATCATTTATCTAGTATCAGCAAACTTTTATGTTCAAATACACTTCTGGTTGCTGATGACTAAAGCCTCATAATAAATGGGTAATATGGATATGATTGTTTTCGTTTTGAATGCTTAATTTTTTACCGTGTGGAAAAGTTACTGTATTTTGTTTCGTATCCCATTCTAAACTCATGGGCAAAAAAACAAAAAAAAATTAATTTGACTCTTGTCGATTATTTACATAATGCAAATAAACGTTTTAAATGAATAGGAGCTTAATGAAATATCCCATAAAATTTCTTCTAGGTTTGGTCATTTATTTTAGAACCTGGATCGTTTCTTTCCAAACAAAGCCACCAAAGCAACATCGAAAAAGAACCAAACAACAAGATACTGAATAGCAAAAAATAATACACCGGCGAGCACTGGCCACCTCCTTATTGCCCGACCAACTAAAAATTAATCAAAGCAAAAGTAAAATGTAAATAAGATGCGTTGATAGCTTTCAAACCCAAGTAGAAAGCAAAAAGTGGCAAAATTCTGAAAATTCTTACAAACACGATGGTTGAGTAAACGCCAAATGATAACCATTCCCACAAGCGGAAGAAACAGGAGAAAAGTAAGTATCATCGCGTTTCGTATTGGAGATGAGACCAACAACCGTTCATTTTCAATGGGAACCGCTACAAGGGTTGGTTTTGAAGAGAAAAGACCCATCGTCACTGCAACCAAAGTGTTCTCTATATTTTGTGCATAAAAGCAGTTGCATTTTAGACACTTGTTGTTGATAAAACGCTTAATAATATAATATTCCTAATATTCCTTTCCCTTTCAATGCTTCTCCGATGACATCATATTATGCATGAAACTGGGTGATGACTAACTTTGAGTCATGAATATCTAGTGCGATGCATTCTAGTCAACCTTTCACAGAAAATCCGAACTGCGATAATATTTTGTAACAACTACTCCTTACTCGAGATGATACTCGTTACAATAAACAATTCATGCTTTGGTTTGAAGTGACACGTAGTAGCTACATTATTACATGGGGTAAAGGAAAAATTATACCAGAAAAAGTTGAAAACCTCTTAACTTCAAATCATTACGGATTTTAAATTGCCCATGCTAATTTTTTATGCATGGTGGTTTAAATTGAAGGTATCTCAAATCAAGCAGACACTATTAATGAATGATACCTGGTATATTGAAATTGTTGTGAATGGACAGTATACATTAATTTTAGTCTTAAATATCCGAACATTAAAGACGAAAGTTGACCTTACCTGATTGAAAAGATGGAGTGTCTCCAGTTAATTCTTCAAGTAAGTAAAACTTATAACTTGGGTTGGAATTCTACCACTTTGTGTATAAAAATCTTGAATTAAACTCCTTTAAGTTAACCAAATTAAATAAACACGGAGAAACTCTTCAGCAAAAGAATGGGGTTGACACAAGTGAAACACTAGCAACACTGACTTGATTTGACTTTTTGCATTCATCCATTTTCATTAGCTGAGTTGATATTATGCATTTTGCAATGATTTTGCGTTTGCTTGATGAGTTGCATATAATACCCATCCATGCATGAAAAGACGTGCATATTTTTCTCTTACTCCAAAATATTCTTTTTAAGAAGCTGTATTTGTCAAGCGTTAACGTAAACAACTGTAGAAGGGTTATAAAACGAGCTACATATATAAACTATATGTCTACAAACACGATATATTACGCAAAAGCTTTCCAAGAAGCACGGCCCTCTCACCTTTTTCACAATAACAACTTTGCAGACACATATCGAATTCAACTGCGAAAATAATTGAGAAAACAACCAAACGCAGCTGGTTATGCTTTATGCCTAGTTGTGAATCAATGTCAGTTTTTTAGCGATATTCCAATTTACAATAAAGTATTATTAGGTATTATATTCACAAAAGGGAGCAAATTGGTTTTACCTAACAAAAATTAAATTGTATGTAATACAAAACAGGTCATAAAAATCTAAATATCGACGGCTTCATATTACAAACACGTATCTTCTGTACATTTCTTATGCCCTATACGTGGTTTAATATGAGGCAATGTTTCTTTCCGCTTGAGTTTAGGATTTCAATTTTATATCCTATGAAACTATTCATTGCCATTTAAATTATGGGATCAATGCAACCTGCAAACAAATCATTTAAAACCATTAGCGTAAATACCAGTACCAAAATGCTTGTTCTTTATCAATTGCCTATATGCATACGCGCTTACACTATTGAAAATTTTATCCACATTTACGCCGCATCCACATCCAGCTGAAATCTCTCGTGGAAGAATAGGGTTCCAGTGAGCATCGCAGTGTGTAAGAGGTGTGTAATGTATATTATATATATTGCATACTTAAACCCTTTTATCCGGTTGCAGTGCATTACATTTTCACAATACACCAACACCGCAAAGTCTGTAATAAAGAAAGAAATACGAGTCTTTTTTCATTTTTCATTAAAGACAAATTTAAATGCAATAAAGCAAAGAGAACTATGATAATTCTGAAGCACGGAAACAAGAGGAGCTTTCCATAACATAATTTATGTTGATGGTATTAAATGTGCAATTATTTTCCTATTTATTGGATGGTAGAACGTAGAACTAAAGTAATCGAGCTTTTTCCTTTGTGCTCTTTTAGTACAAATTTAATTTAAAATGTAGATAATAAATTTGGTAGTAGGAGCAGAGCTGAGTTATTCAATTGCAAAGGCTACCAGAACGTTACGACGTATTTGTATTATGTATGTATGTCTGTAATTGTTTTTGAATCAAACGTTTTTGTGAAAATTATTATTACTACCGTAAAAACCCAATATGTCTCATTAAGACGTAAATGCATACTTATAAAACGTAATTGATATCTTACATCTGCAAAAATGTGCCTATCAGGAGGAGCTTTGATTCAGAGCGGAAAACCAAAATACTCAATGGTAGAACAGATAATTTTTATCGTTCTGTACATCTGCAGAATAATTTAAAATTTGTCATTGCTCTCAAATAAAACTGAAATTCTCATTTAATACATGTTTATGACACTGAGAGAATATATGTCAACCTCATACACCAATATCATGGATATTTTTAATCATGGTAAAAACAATATCCCAACTAAAAAATAGGTAGCTATGAAAAAATATGTAGCCATGAAAATGTCACAGATTGTCCACCACGTCAGCTGCCCTACAACGGGTAAAAATCAAAAGCAAATGTCAAAACACGACGCAATTACTCATCATAGCATGCTTTAAATATTTAGGTAAATGCGCTACAGCTTCAATAATGCTTATCATCCTCCCACATGTTTCCTTTAATAAAATAACAAAATTGCGGATACACAAGTTATTAAAAGAACTCATGTACATCAAGTTTTCTTTAGAGCAAAGGTCAAATTACCAGTTTATAGTAAGTGTTTTAGCAGTTGATACTGCATTTGGTAATTAAAATAATATTTTCTTACAAAATCATATCTCATAAAAAATACTCTAGAATGCTTTTTCCAAATATTTAGGAGAGCTTTTCTGAAAATTGGGGGCTCGGATTCTCAGTACCACCAATGCTTTCTTACAAAAAAATTTGTCTAATTTAACGCCTATACAGCATCAATGAAAATCTGATCACCTTATTAAAGTGAAGTGAACGTTTACCAAAAAAGAACCTGTTCTTCGAGGTTCTTTTTCATACTATGGTGCAAACAATACACGCAGCAATTTTTCTGGACCAGATAATTTAATTACTGAATAGAGCACTAAAAATAAGTAACATGAAAATTGGTTTAAAATATTTGCCTTAAATTTGTAAAAAAATAATCAAAAATAGTTTTGGCCGGCGTACTTAAAATCCATCGCAGTGTATAGTGTTGTAATTTAGCCTTAAAAATATCAATAAACTACTTGGTAAGTATGACATTGTAATGTAATTTATGTAGTCAGTACAATCAAGTACGCGTGTATACCCTCCATAAACCAATGCCTGTAAAGTTTCTAAAATTAGAAATTTCCCATCCTACGAAGTCCCAACTGTACAACACTATCATCATAACTGTTTTTTTTTCTCCGAAAACCATTATCGGGTTAGGTTCATAGATTTACACTTTGACTGGCACAATGCCTTGTGCCTTAGCAACGCATTGTAAAGGCCCATCCGATTTATTCAAACTGGCAGTACGTGAACAAATTGTCATTTTAGCAGCTGATATTTTCTGTGTGAGTTTGTTTTATGTATTTTTTAAATCCATGTGTCACACTACGCTATGCTTGCTTGTTTATGGAATTTGCTTCTTACAAAGCATTTGCACTAGTAAGGAAATTCTTAAAATGAGCAAATAGATTTTACTTACCTCACATCCATTGGTCTTTTTTGAAAAAGATGAACCTCTAATGAACGAAAATGTTTTGTGCTTTAATTGAGAATTAACGTAAGTCAATGTAAATACTTGTTCATAACGTTTTTGAGAATAAAAATGAACGGAATATCTTTCAACAGAGAACAAGGCAGAGTTGCAGTTCGTAAGGAAGAAGGAGTTTCAACGGATCTTCCTGTAAAGGCGCAAAATGCCTTTCAAGTACCGCTTTACTGCGCCTTTAACTATCACTTTTGAATGTAACGGCCACACTCCGTAATAATAAACATTCTCTTACCAGCCAAAATGACTTTGGTATAAATGATGGAAACAGAGACTCCGTTAAACAACCACTCATGCATGTACAAGAAGAGAAACGTTTCAACTTCAAACTCTGGAAAAATGCAAACACTTCAGCTCATCTTCGCTGTTGGCTATCTTGATGGAAACTCCTAGCGAAGTAAAGCGTCTGAGTCGTGAACAGTAGCAGAAACACTTAACAGATTTGTATTTGATATAAGTACAATCATGATCCATGCTGCGTGAAAATATACCGCACTTTGTACATGGGATGGTTTAGGGCATTGCATAATGCGCTTGTAACTTATCCGTTTCCTGTGTAATGCACACTTGCGTTGTCAACTGTACTTTATCAAAATGCAAGCATATCTGTCTCTGGAAGATATCCTTATAACAAGGTAAATTGGTCTTACATCTACTTATTATATGGTAAGTATTATGTCTACTTAAACCAAAGTCTGATGAGATGAGTAAAACATGCGTACCCTTTCTGCATCATCTGGCGCCGGTAACATAGCGTATATTGATTAGCTTGAGAGTTGTTGTTCTTGGTGGTACAGTAAAGTAATCCTTTAACTTGTGTTCAACCAAAAACGTGAATTATTGTTGTTATATTTTCTCTAGCAATTACCTAAATAACCGGTATACTGTTAAAGTTTTAAAGATGAAGTGCCGAAATTCAATTACTGTCGACCTCAAACCGCAAGAAAACGACTTCTTTCATCCACTTTGCCGAAGGTAATATCTTCTTAATAATAATAATAATGTGGTCTTATTCAAGTGTTGAAAGACATCAGATACATATGTAATTGCTTTTCATTCCCTAACACCGTACAGTTTTAACTGCTAATTGTATTCCATTACTAAAGCAAACTAAACCATGCAATCTAATTTATTTTAACTTTATTTTGTTTTAAATTAATATACTTCATCTTCTTGCATCTTGCTTGCCAACTTTAAAAACATTTAAACGCACTTCCACATTTCGCCTAACCTTTAATGCATTTTTCACAACGATTGCCTACGTTTTAAATAAATGTGTTGGAAGCATTTATACACTGCACTAATTTTTAAGGTGAGGTCATTTCATTTATTGCATTAAGTTAATCAGTAAAGAGAGCTGAGCAAGAGTAAATGAGCTTTTGTTTCTCATTTTACGTTAAACATTTGTTGCCTTCACACCTCCCGTAAGTCTGTTATTAAATATGGAGATTTCATTTCATTCGTTTCTCTGCTAATAATTATTATGTCCGGGGCTGTTTTAAATCCTTCATACCCAAATTCGCGAAGACACAAAATAAATCATATTCCATTAAGGTAGTCAACAGCGTTCTGAGTTACAATATCCTTTGTTCGTATCAAGTTCAGAACTGCGGAAGCATGTGGAAGCCAAATAAAAATGCAACCCAAGTTGGTGACTTGAACTTGAATGACTTCGTTCAGTTCAGTTCCCTAATTAAACTTTTCGAAAGTTTGCCTTGTTTTATGGCCTGGCAATCGTTTGCTAACTGGCTATGGCGTAAGCTGACCACTGCAATTTTTACCAAGTCTGCAATGGAACAAAAAACTAAATATTGTTGAAAACAAACAAAAAATCAACTATAAGAATGTTTGTTAAACGTTTATCTAACCGGTAGGTGAAATTAACATGTGGCAAATGCAACTCAACTAAATGTCAACGACTGTTTGCACATTTAAATTACTGACAGTTTTGTGCGTCTTATTAAGCTAAAAGAATTTCAATAGGGTGTTTTAAATTACATTTTGGTAAATTGAATTCAAACACTAAGGGGCCGTCCATTTCAAACAACGGTGGGTGGGTGGTTACAAGGGGAGCGTTACGGAGCGTGACAGGGGTGAGGGGGTGGGTAGAGCTCAGCGTGACGGTTTGATAAGTATTACTAGACCTGCAAAACTAGTAAGCAACATATTCAACATCGTGTCATCAAATATTATTACACAAACGGTTTAACAATTTTTATCTGCCGGAACTTCCCGTAAATTCTCAAATGCCATGTAGGTTGGGTTTTAAAAAAAATATCATGTTAAATAAATTATCTGCGTAAATGAAAAATTTCATGTGAATGAGAAAGTATTTCATTTTTGCGCAGATCCCAAATGATAATGATTCTTATATTGTGTTTTTTATGATAAGTTTTAATGTTTTTGAATTAAAAATGAAGCCTGCTTACTTTTTTTTGTCAATACCACTTTTGGATGTATACGGCTGCGTCTATTTTGATTTGAGTTTTCAGGTTGTGCAATGGAAAGATACATAAGATTAGCAGTCGTTAAATATATTTAAGTATTAATGTTTCACTCTGTAGTCAAATATCATGCATGTAGTGCATTGTTTAGAAAACCTACGTATGTTTAGTATAAATATCATAAGATAAAGTATATGTATTTAAGGAGCATCATAGCGTTACGTGACGGAGGGCGATGGGTGGGTTCAGGATAGCGTGACACAAGCGTTACAAGGGTGGGTGGGTACCCTGAAAATTGTCCACTTTAGCTTTACGATTGAAATGGAAGTTTTGAATCTTTTATTTCAATTGCAAACTTACAATTATACGGCGTTCTATTTTGCACGCTTGGTGCAATTTGATAATAGCCAGAAATATAGTTGCAAATGTGGTTTCAAGTGTTCTTATATGAATTGTGAGGAAACCCGGTTTAGTTACTGCTTGAATTCTTTTTTTTAAGTTAAAATCATGGTTGGGAAAAAACGAAACCAAAATTCATTTCTGTGTTCACAATCAAATTAAAATAAATTTTAAAAAATAATCGAATTTTCACTGGAATTCAGACTTTAATCGCAACATTGAGTAAGAGAATTCTGGTTAAAGAAACATGCAAAAACCATGCCACACATCCACCTGCAGATATGTTAACTTAATGCGTAAACGTGGGGATAGTTTATGCCATTAAGCCAATCGTATGCATGGGTGAACTGGTGAAAGTTCATAAATTTAAACATGAAAGCCAATAATAATATTAACCAATATCTGGAGCAGAGAGAGGAAATCGTGTCAACTTAACGTTATTAGAAAAACTGCAAACGAAAATTTATATTTTAAATTATTAGAAATCCACCCACACCATCCCCAGCGGAAAACGGAATGTTGAGCTGGATTTAAGACAAAGTTCCAGTGCTGGTAGGGTTTCTGTTTTGTTTTTTAAATTACTAGGCCTCTTACTTCTATTTCATTCATAACTGATAACATTTCACCTCTGCGTTTGACTAAGGTTCATCATTCGAAGCGGATAAAAGAAAGAAGTTTCCAAAGTGAACAATGACAGGAAAATTATAGCCAGAACAAGTTGTTCTCTTCAGCGCATGCCAAGTAAAGGAGAGAAAATTTACGCAATGGGACGAAACCTCCTGTCCTGCTGGCGTGAAGCTGTGGTCATCACTCCAGCTGAAAATAAGGTACTAATATTTAAATTATGAATTTAAATGTAAAAGTTCTACACGGTAAACTTTATTTTTTTTTCAGTATGAGTGGGTGGTTAGATACACCCGGATCCAAAATACAGAAAACCATGGCTCCTACCAGGGAGAAAAAAAAGGACGCGACTTTAGCGTGCGCAATTTAAATTGGGCGCAGATGGCCTACAACAAACCATCTCCCATTACTCTACCTGTTGGCACTAGAATAATTGCAAAATTGACCGGCTTTACTGAGAACGATGGCCAAATTTACGCTGGAGTCGTAGGTGACATTCCGAAACCCAACAACAAAAATCGGTATTTAATTTTTGCTGATAACGGAATGGTACAATATCTGGAAGCATGCCATGTGTATAGGGTTTTCAACCAATCCAACCCAGTTTGGTTAGATGTGCATGAGATTTCTAGAAATTTCATTGAGAACTACATAAGCCAATATCCAGTACGGTCACTGGTGCATCTACAACAGGGGAGCTTGGTCCCTGTGAAAAAGAACGGTAAACAAAATCTTTAAAACGGTGACAGATGTAGTTTACAATTATAAAGGAGCTTTTTGGGGTTTTCAGGAAAGTGGCAAATTGCTCTCGTTTTGGAGATTGACGGCATCATTGCTCGTGTGCGGTTTGAAAATGATATGGAAATTACCAATGTTTTGAGGAGCTCTGAAATTTTTGCAAATTTTATAAACCCCGTGACAAAATTAAATACTATAGATCCTGACTTACTTCCGGAATACCAGGGCTTTATTCGGGTAATTCATTTACTCCCTCATTTTCACTCTTTTAAAAGCAAATATAGAATAATGCATAATACTGAAAATAATATTGTATATAATAACGCCAACTATTATGCTCTTTTCAGAAGGTGAAAGTTCCTTTGAACACTAGCGTACTTTCACCGCATGAATGCAACTCTGGTTGTGTTGACAGCTATGTTCCCAAAACACAGCTGAAACACTTGAGCCCTCTTGCCATACCGTTATTTTTTAGTTGGTCCAGAGGTGTGACGAAAGTTGATATGGTTCCTAATGTCGTCTACGGAGCCCCCTGTGGGAAAGCAATTTCAAGTTTCAAAGAGTTGATTGCTTACTTGAAAACAACGCAATCAAATTTTCCACAAGAATTTTTCAGCTTTGATGTGGATATCAGCGTGAGTGACCAATTTGTACCTGGACGATCTTTGTACAAAAATGATGTGAGTAAAAGCTCCAACATTTTAGAATAGATAATTTATTATTTGGTGTTTTTAAATTAGGAAATGCTTTCTATTTTAGGATGCATCACATGGATTGGAACCAATACCAATCCAAGTTGTTAACTCAATTGATAAGGAACGCTTGCCGGAGTTTGAGTATATTGTGGAGTCAGTTTTGAGCCAAAATTGAAATGTTTAAAGAAAAACGAAAGCGATATTCAAATGTGTTGTAAATGTGTGGACAACTGCAAGGTAAAAAACTCCCTTATCATGAGAAGGCATTTCTTTCAAGAGCTAAAAGGTATTTTGATTAGGGAAAGCTGAATGCGCATGTAAGAAGCTAAACACAAACAGTAAGAAGCAATATAGCGGATACGAGGATAAACTTTTGGAGGAGTACAATCCAGAAGCATTGTTTGAATGCAATAGCAAGTAATTCAAAACCTTAAAATTTTCTAATTCCTAAAGTAAATAAAAAGAATAATTATTTTTATAAAATTCATCTGGCAGTTGTTCCTGCAAACGAAACTGCCCAACGCGTGTCGTCCAAAATGGAATAATTTGGCCACTCCAACTTTTCAAGTCCTCCAAAAAGGGTTGGGGTATTCGGACACTTTTGATATCCCAAAAGGCTCCTACATTTGTAGTTGCTCTGGGAGATTTTATGTGATGACGCATATAAACGGGTAAAGTTAGTAATAATGAATAAATTTAAATTTTCGAAGCAAATATAATATTCAAATGTTTTTATCAGGCTGCTAGAGCTCACGACACACGTACATGACATCCTTGAGCCAGGTTCCAAATGAGAAGGAAGAACTAGTAGCATCTACAAAGAGGAAAAAATGGGCAACTTTCTCTCTCCCTCAGACACCAAATAAAGATGGCTTTACTGTGGATGCGACGTTCAAAGGAAATGTTGCACGATTTTTTAATGTAAGTTGTACATTGTTTATGGGAAAAGCATTTAAGTCATGGTTATATTATGTGTTATAGAATATTTTTTTGTGATTTTTCAGCACTCATGTGATCCAAATTTGTTCATGCAGCGGGTGTTTTATAAAACTCATGATCCCCGATTCCCTACTTTGGCATTCTTTACGTCTTCACGGGTCAAGGCGGGTTCAGAGCTCACTTTCAATTATGGATATGTTGTTGATAGTGATCCTGCAAATAGGATTGATTGTCACTGCGGAACATCCCGTTGTATTGGTCGTATTTTGTAAAAGTTTACAAATAAACAATAGTTTTATCGCTTGAAAATATACAAGTGCTGGTTAAGCAGTGAAAGTTTACATAGAAACAAAGCAATATGTCATAAAATGTTACAACAATGAATGGTGTTAATCAACATGATTTTAATAAAATATTTCTTACATCAAGCGAATTATTATCAACTGAAATTTTACTTTTTTAGTGTGTGCTTTAATTTCAATACATAGCTTTATAAGCATTTTTAAATGTTCATAATGTTTGAATTAATCATACCACTTCATACGTAGGATCGAATGCTAGCTAGAAATGGAAATTCACGAAACTGAATTCTTAATGTTTTGTGATTAAGTAAAAGTGAGCTCATGCCTAAGTTTTGTATACATTTTGAACGCATCATGAAACAATTGAGCATCTATAAATAATTACAGTTAAATGATTGTTTGGGCCAACTCATTTACTCAAAACGCCATTACAAAATAGCTGTAGTGTTTGCTTTCCCATTTTGCAAATACTTGCTGGAAACTGTAAAATATTAAATGTTAGGAAAACTACACCAAACGAACATTTTCAGAGCGGGCATGCATTTTAAAGGGCCCACTATAATTTACGTAAACTTAATATAACTTACCGTGAGCTTGCACATGTATTATATTCGATATATGTATCTATACACTATATCTCTGAGTTCTCTGATCCAGATCTGCGGAAAGGTGATTGAGGACAGTGAAACTTGAGAAGGGTTGTTACGTCGCTTGACACCACACTAAGTGATAATGGGGTTAATTTGTCATCAGGAGAGCGGCAGCTAGTCTGCTTGGCAAGATTAATCCTGAGAAAGAACAAGATTATCGTGATGGATGAAGCAACCGCTTACGTGGATTTGCAGTGAGTTAAGTATCAAAACGTATAGATAAATCGAATCAATCCATCCAAAAACACTTACAATTCTCATTTAGAACGGAAAGGCTCATTCAAGACAAGATTCGAGCACACTTTCGGGACTACACAATCATCACCATAGTCCATAGACTGAAGAATGTTCTTGATATGGACCGAGTGCTCGTTTAGATGATGGGATTGTAAAAGTCAGCATAAATAACAATGCGCTATCAAATCACATGTCTAATGGTAAGTTACATAATTAAAATTCCACCTGCTGGAATACGATCGACCAGATGTACTCCTTTCGAATCCAACGGGGATGTTTACGTCGATGGTTTTACATTCAGAGAACGCGCTGACACCGGAGTTGTTTCCAAAATAAACAGAAAAGCTTTGGACCTGTAATTACTATAGCCTGCATTAATTAATTATCCAATATTCAAAGATGAGGGTGACTTTGAATGATCGAGCTCATTTCTTGAGTGGTCATTAATTTTAGATAAGATTTTTTAGTAGCTAGGCTTTACACCAACAGTGTTTGCACGGAAAGAAAAAATAAACAACGGTTTGACAGTCGTAAAGATAGAATTTTTAAAATTTTTGGTTTGATGTCTTTCGGGTATTTATACATTGGATCCCAAAGACCAACCAATCAAGTGTTTATCCAAATGCACCCCAAAACGCAGATGCTGCTGTAGTGACTAACTAAATTTACGTAGAGAGGAGGACAGCTAGCGTACGTGCAAGGTTCAGCCCTGAGTATGCGGTGGACAAATGGGGGTGTAGCTTCGATTCTCACCTGGGCCGAGTTTTTTCTCCAGCATAAAAATTGCGTTTCATAAGATCAAGTTGCATATCAGTTGGAGTTTGTTCCTCGCCTCCCACCACCTCCTGCGAGCATTGCACCTAATGGCTCATAGTTAAGGTTCAGATTTGTATTATCCCGATTGTGTTTGAAAGTTGACAATAAAGATGGTATTGCATATGCCGAACACCATCCAATTAACATTTTTTAACTAAAATTACGTATTGGTTGAAGTGTCTGCTTTGGTTTGCCATTTTTTCAAACATAAATTGAGCGTGAGCCCTGGTACATTTGGCTGCATTTTTAATTTATATCGTTAAAATTTGGAAAGAATTCATTTACTTATAACCTAATACGGGCCTGCCACGCATTTGCCGGACTGCTTTAAACATGCTGCAGCTTCAAAACTACAAAATATTTTTCAATATATGAAGTGCGACATGATAGAATTATATGCTCCATAAATTCTCTTCATGCGAGGAGGTAAACCAGGTGGTAAAGGAGCTTGAAATGTTATGGAGAACGAAGACTTTTTAAATGTTGTACCCATGCAGTTGTGGGGTTTGAGACCACAGTAATGGCTTAAAATTCTCCTCCACTTACCCATGAGTATTGACATCATCATTTGGGAGATCCTTAATCAAAGATATGGGACCATTTCCAATTACAGCTACAACCAACATGAATGTGTTTCAGAACTTCTCTTGTCTCTTTAACACGATATTTTTGACCTGACATTTCCATGATATAAAGCTTTTGTAAACATATTTCTATCTTCATATTATTATGAAGAATCTTGCGGTGAGTTGGTATTGATGTCCGAAGTTGTCTTGTGACTTTGCTGAATAGTAGTTGGTGAAAAGGAGTACGTAGTTTTTGCGTTGCGACTTCCCGTATAAGTTTTGTTGGGTTGCGTTTTATATACTGATGATACTGTGAATGTATCTGATATAACATTGAATTTACTACAAAACATTCGCTTTCTTGATTTTTGATAGTATCTTATTTTTTTAAAAGCCGTGAGAGCCATGTGGTAATAAAGTTTGGCCAACCTCTGCAGACAAAGCTAATTCATCGGGTTGCAATAAAGAAGCATTGTGAATTAAATTGCATATTTTAAATCAGGACTTTGAAGCGGTGTGGTTCTAGTAATGTAGAAATGAATACCATAAAACCGGTAAAGTTCAGGGAACTTCTAGTGATTCTGCAGGTAAGCCAGAAAATGATATACGTATAAAAAAGTCGGACTAAATTTCATGGCTAAAAACTTCAATGTAATGCACTTTAGAAATGAATGAGCATTGTGGTAAAATTCACTATTAAGCAGAGGTAATTTATGTGAATGGAACTGCGTTACAAGGTTTATTAAATGTCAAAAGAATGCAAAAATGAAAGTATTGTACACAAGCAAAAATTGTATAAGTCAACATTTATTTATCCGAACGTATTTACAAACTTTAAGAATGCTTGGCAAACCATATTGATGGCTTGGTGGTAATAGTATGCTCAGGGTTTAATAAACCAACGTTTTTGCTTTCCTTCTTTCGTTCCATGATAAAGTTTAAATTAAGATCCAAGTTTGCGTTTACTTTTTTTATACGTTATACATATGAATATTTGCGCAAAGTTGAAGAACATTTATTTATATAATATTAGTATTATGTTTGCTTTGGATATCAAATTTAGGCTTATATTATTGAAAAACTATTCCAGATTAATTTTAAGATTAAAACCGCACACATGAATGTAATCCAAATGCTCACCAAACCCAAAAAATACATACATGAGTTAATAACTAAAAATCTGCCTTAAAAACAATTAAACATGTTCATGCCAGATAAGTCCTCATCACTCTACACTTAAACGATTACCTTTCGTAAAAAAATATTAAACTACACCTTCATACCGTAAAATAATTAAATCAAGCATATTAACTGTTATTGCCAATTAAAACCGGAGTAGTAAAATATTGCTAACTTTTATAGATATATAATTATTATTATGTATAATTTTTTACTTTTAAAGCTGGTACAGTTGTTAAAATAATTCCGAAATTTCCACGTCCAATAGAAAACAAAGCCTTCATTATCATTTTCCCAATGGTTTGCATCTTGAGAAATCTAAAATAAAATATAAACGACATGCAATGCGTTTTTTATGTGAATTTACATGTTTCGTTTATCTTAATCCATGAACTGAATGGGGCAATACAAGAACCCTAAGCAAATTGAGTATATGAACTAACATAATCATGAGTTTTAATTTCTGAAACGTATAAACTCACCATAAATTGGATCCTGCACGAGATCCTCTGACACCACTAGGTTGATCTCGAAGTGACCCTGGAATGGGATTGGTTCGCCTGCAGTCCCAGAAATTGCCGTTCCCATTGCCTTGGTTTCCTCCAGCGTTTCGCTGTTCAAGCTCTATTTTAAGCTGTCGAATTTCTTCTTGTGCCTCTTCATAAGCTTTCTGGATGATGACTAGATAGGACTTCACTTTATCTCCCCAGATTTTTCTTTTCTTTTACACATTGGACACGTCGCTGCACTTCCTTGTTTCTCTCTTGTTCAGCAAACTCACTTCGTTTTTTCCATTTTTTCTCTCTTTTTTCTCCAATCTCTTTTCCCGTTTCTAATTGAGATTTCTCGGTTTCCAACTTCTTCACTTCTCCTGCTTTTACTCTCAACTTGACTGTTGTTTTAAGATGCTCCATTTTTTCATCTCATATTTCTTCTTGAAACCCCTTTCTTCCTGTCTTAACGTTTTCTCACGCTGAACCTTTCCGTGAAGTCTTTCAATTTCATTGTCTTTTTCTCGAACAATTTGATTAGCTTGATCAAGCTGGCGTGTGACAATGCGATTGACGTTATTGGCCTCCTCCAACATTCCTCGCATCTCCACGTTTTTGTCAACGAGCCGAGCATTTTGAGCCCTCAAGTTCGCTACAATTTGTTGCCAGTGTGGTTGTGGGGCTCTCCTCCGTCTTATCGGGGCGTAGCGGAAAGTGGATGCGGAGCTTGCGGAGACACACTTTCAGAACAGCTGTAGGTTGGATCTTTTCGTAGGTCATCTGGTAACAGAAGCACGGAGCTGAGCACACTCGGTGGAGGTGGAGGGCATCGAAATTTTACTGCTCGAGCTAAACTCACACGTTTATTCACTGCTTCTGGGCGTTGCCAACCTAAAATAGGTGGTGGAGGAGGAGGCCCTAAACGGTATACCCTGGAAGGGCCTGGCTGTGGATCATTCGGGTTGAAACTCATTTTAATAAAATTATAAGCCAACGATATGTCATAACATGGAAAAGAGCGAATGATTATTAAGTTCCAGTCAAATCTAATGTCGTCTTGCTTCAACTGTTAAAATAGTACAATGTTATTGACTTCGGCAGGTTCATAAAGGTTAGTTCAAAATTCTTGGAAAAACAGTAAGTAGGCACGTACAGGTTTTCTCAGAATTCCACTGACTAAACACGTGTGCACACCATTAATGATTTTCACGGCATGCGTATTTATATCCAGATGAAACGCACTCCTTTGATATTTGTCGGCACTTGTGTTTTCCAAAGTTTGCAAATAAATCAGTTATTATTCAATGCAAATTCAATGAAATAACCGCGCTTATGTTCAAGGCTCTGGCTTAAATTTTCACATCTGAGGATCACCAAACTGACAATATTACTTTTAACGATTGAAATACACAATTAAAAGTTCAAACTATAAAACTTTACTTTTAACAACCAATCTCGACTGTGAAAGATTTACATCTGACAAAACGTAGTAGTGTTGACACCTTAGCTTTTTCTTGTCTCCCTGCCCGCTGCAAACTGAGCTCCAAGGAAGATCTGGCATGCTGATTCCATGCTTTCGTCTGCTCCGCATTTTCAATGCAATATTATGCATGGTGACAATCTTAAAATTAAGTTACCACAAAAAGTGCGAAAGCTCCGCTACTTTTTAGAGAATCAGACCGCTGCACATAAATACAAATTGAGCAAATTAATTGATTAGCTTTCCAATTGGATGCTAATGAAATGTTTTTCGTAAATGTATTGTTTTATATGATGCACTTCAAAATGATGAAAGAAACAAAAGGGGGAAACACGAGTTAAACTGCATTAAAAACTTTACAAACCGCCGCAGTATGGATTTCATTTTATTGATGTGGTTGGTTGGAAATGTGGCGTTCGTAAATTGTACAATTAGAGATGTAGTGATGTACCTTAGTAATCAAATATTGCGTAGTTTATGATTTGTGTCATAATTCGCATCTTTAGTAGACCAGCCTTCGAATGTTATTTGACACTCTAAGTGTGTCACCTGAAAGTGGTTAACCTTGACCTAGCTCCAGAGTTCTGATTTAATTATCTAAGCATAGCTATGATAAGCATTCCAGGAGCTTTCGAATGATATATCACGAGCTATAGTTATCATTTGAAACATTATTTGTGACCTTCGACCCTGTTCTAAATTTCTGATTTGAACTTCCAATGCATATTCCTAATCAGCACTCCCGTGCTATACGTTACGCTTATCAATGTGGTTGAGCTTGTCATTGGACTTTATTACCGGGACCCAGCTAATTTAAGTACAAGCTTAGCCTTACTCTTTACCTAAGGTGTCAAGTGGTGAAATTAGAATTTCAAAAAATCAAATGTATTCTGCCACAAACAAACGACGAAAGACAGACACGACTATGCCACAATGCTTCTTAATATACATCTACAGGTACGTAATAATAAGTTAGCAGAAAACTAACTTTCTGCGGACGCATGTGCTGTTGAGCGTACTTGACCTTGTGTACGACGTAAGTAAAACGGAATATATAGATATAAAATTCTTTGCCATTTTAGGATTTTTTTGTGTTTTTACAGTATATAACAATTTCACTAGAGAAATATTGAAACAACGTCAAATAAATACGTCTACATGATGATGTGGGGGATTAAACGTACAAATGGTCGGACTGTTTTACTAATTGACTGCAGTGTTGCTAATTCAGATGTGGAATGATTCACTTTTTTGCAGTGGACTTGTTCCATAATGTATTGGCAGATTTCCATTTAAACTTGAATACAACAGCCACACCAGTGAGTCATCCTCATGATATGCAGACTCTCGTGCTTTTTGCTGATCATCCAAGCGGATGAGAGCTACAGCAATGGAATGTAGACGTGCAATAAAGCCATGCTAATCACAAGTCTTCAAGAAAAGTGTTAACTCACATGCTTCTTACTTCCAGAAGTATCCAGAGCAAAAGCAGAGGGAAGACAAGCTAACTTACTCAGCTTGAAGTGCTCCTATATACAAAGGCACCGTGTCTCTGCACATGCTCATTTATTTTCCGGGATCTGGAGCACTGTGTATAACTGGACCTCATATGTATACTTCAACTTAGGTTTGATGTATCATATAGTGCCGTGCTCACTCACATATGAGCTTACCCGTCATATAGCTTGCTTGCATCCCAAGTTGTAATATAAGTGTAGTATAGTTAGGCTTATATAATATACATACATAATTAGCTCGTAGAATACCATTGCAGTAGGTACACTGCATCTCAACTTCTCTGTGCATCACGATCATGATGGTGTGCATAATATTTTGTATGAATGATCTTATGAATGAACTCTTGATGACAGCTCGCCAGTGGCGATCTGATTAATAAACGGGACACTTGCCTTTCTACTTCCGATCAGTAATCATCTCTCTAAATTACTCTTGCTCTCATCTTATTCTCATATTACCTCACAATATTTCCGTAATACTTACGGAGCACGACCTAAAAGGCCTTCCAAAAACCGGAAACGCGACTATATACAAGCTCTGTATAATCAGCCAGAATTGTTCATTATGATCTGCAATTCAAATGTGAGAGTCATTCATGGTAATGTAATGTACGCCTATCTATCAAGAAAGGAGTATAACATCCACTCTGGTCTGTTTATATTTGTCATGAAGTTGAACATATTTCTGCAATATTAACTTTTCCCTGAGTTTTATAACGTCACAATTTCAAATTTCATTTCATAATGAATTACCAAATACTGTCTGGGACATGGGTTTTTCCAATATTGTTGGATTTTCAGAGACTATTATATAACAGCGAAAGCCATGCAGTGAAAAGGTTTATGATTGCTTACCATACCGAATGAGAATGGATATTTATCCTGCTAACCATAATGAACACGAAGAAGTAGGCAGAATTCAAATAATGTGTCTTGCCATATTTCTCGACCCTGAATTAGAATTGAATCGTGATATGCTGTACATTACAATCGTTTAGCTATTTTCTGAATATATATAATCCCGATGGAAAACAATGTTAGCCATAAGAAACTAAAAAAATCATTATTTTCTCAAATGGACAAAAGTTCCCATTTAGACTTGATACTCAATATACGTTATAAAGACACATAAAATGAACGTACATGCCAAATCTTAGGGAAATCGGAGCTCAACCAGGTTACATGTTCCCTCGTGAGTTGAGAAGATTGTAGAGAGTAAGGAAAAAGACAGTGTAAGATAACAATACGATCTTGGTGTGGCCAACAGGCTGTCCTATATGTAAATAGAATTTAATTTACGATGTCAGGCCAATATTAATAGAATTATTTCCAAATTTTACACTTCTCACCGGTTAATTAATGTTGAGACATTACCTGTGGTGATGTATCTGCATCCATTTCATGCACTTCAATTAATCCAATACCAAAAGAATCACAAACTTTGGCCAAACATTCTGGCTGTCAACAGTTCGCCTCTCTCCCCTATTAGATGAGCAGCCTTTAATTCTGGATGTAAACTTTCTTCCCGACTATGATAATGGATTTGAGTTGCTCCCGAACAGGTGGAGAAACCTCCTGACAACAGCGAGAATAAAAAGCATGTTCGGTCAAAGTTTGAATAATAAAATCACAAAATAGGCTGCTCCATACTGCGTTCCCTCCCATTTAATTTCACTTTGTTTCATTCATCCGAAAGAATAAAACTTTAAGTTTGAGAGAGGACATAAACAACAGTTATATTGCTCAGATGAGCTAGGAGAATCCGTTGAAATGGCTGAAAATAAGGAAACAAGGTTGGTTCGGCTGGCGTCTCTGTTTTATACACGTTGATTCTGGGATTTTGATAATGCAAATGCTTCTTCTAGGCGCAAATCATGAGTTTTGCAACTTGATTAATGGTTAGCTTAACAATCATTTCGTTTTTAAAGTAATTGCCTACGATCAATATTCCGAGTAAATCTATAAGCTTTGATTGTATTTTTCTTGACTTTCACTCCCCAACATTCGTTTCGTGATGAACTCGACTCTAAAAAGGAAGTCGAACTACCTGCTCAGCTTGGGCAAGATAACTGATCTGATGTTTGCTAAGCAATCCGAAATACAAGTAGGATGGTTGTGTAAAGAAAGTTTACAGGACAAAATTGTTTGTGAATAAATGCAAGTAAGAATTTTAATTCAGCTTAAAAGTAAAACATAAGACCACAAAATTCAAAGTAAATGGAAATACGACTTCTTAAAAATTCGAATACATCTGAAATTTGAAGATATTAGAGTTCATTTTCGAGGATCCCCGTATATCCAATAATAGTTAGTGTCAATTTAGTTCCCAAGGGTTCCTTTACATTTAAAAATACAAAAAATACGTAACCTTCTTCACAACTTGATCTTATTTTTAAAGAGCCACGGCATTAAATCCATTTTCCGAATTCCCTTCTACAATCTCTTGCAAAATTGGCGATGAGCTTGTAGTCCCATCTTGCTAAAAACAACCCGACATCCACTACAAGTTTCTACCCCTCATTCCGCTGATGAAGTGTGAGATGCCTATCGAACATCTTTTTATGGTTGCTTTTGTAAGGACATTGAGAACAAGCATGTCTGACCGACTCACTTACTCTGTTTCTCGACCCTTTGCAAAATTGACGATGGCTAACGAGACCCATTTTAACAAAAACCCAACCACACGCGTCGCACGTTTCTTGTCCACTTTTCAGCTGATGAACTGGGAGATGATTGAGCAACAGTTGTTTCGTACTGCCTTCGTAAGGACATTGGGAACACGCATATTTCAAAGGCGCAGTTCCTTCTCCCTCTCCACCGTTTGCATTTTCTCCTTTTGCTTCCTTTTCTCCTTCTCGTTTTTTGGACGAGGGAAGCGAAGGTTTTGGACAAACGTTGAGCTTCCGTTTTTTCTTGGGATTTGGTTTGTAATTTTGAGGTTCATTATCTTCTTCGTTTTCGTAAACCCTCTTTCGTTTACGAGGGGGTTTTGTAGATTTGGAAGTGCCAAGTTCTTCATCATCCGATTCTTGTACGACGTTGTCGGCTAAATTCTTTTAGGAAAGACCCATTTACAGTACCTGGAACAGTTATATTCCTTTTTAGTGTCAAAATTAACAATAATAAAAATAAGTGTAATTAAGTTTTTTAGTTTTACTCACGCTCTTGCTCCAAAAGCACATGATTTCGAACCTCCTCCATAACTCTGGCTGTTGGTCCCTTCAGCATCTTCTCCCTACTCTCCACAATCTTCCCTTTCAACTCAGTGTCGAGCCCCACCAGAATCTTTTCCAGTCTGGAAATTTCTCTGAACGAATCATAAAACTGTCTCACGAGGGGACCACAAGAGTCGCAAATTTGGCCCAAAGTTCAGGTTGGGAATTGCCCTCCTTCTCCCCCATGTGATGTACCAGTATCTCATTCGGATGTAAAGGATCTTCCTCAAGATGAAGAAGGACTTGAGCTGCTCTCGAACTACCGGGGAATCCTCCTGAAAAAGAGGAGGAGATGAAGATTCATTTGATGCTTCAACAATGGAACAATCTGATGCACAAAACAGGCAGCTCACTTCCTCGTTCACTGCCATTTTAAAAACAACTTGTTTTAATTATTCGAAAGAACTTATCTCTAATTTTATGAGAGCACAAGAAAAACAATAATATTGTGGATGAGCTCAGGCAATACACTGAAATGCATAAAAAAAGAAAGAAATGAGGTTTTATTTTGTTTGCCTCTTTCTTTTCCCACATCGATTGGGGCATCCTGATAATGCAATTTAATCTCGAGCACATTATTTTCACAACAGGTTTGTTTTCCTACGAAATATGTTATACTCGACTCCCATTCAGTTATGAAGGCGCAGAGATAACTTTTCAGCTTAATGATCGGATTACCGTTGTCATCTGTAATTATTGTAATATAAATGGTATTTAACCTCTAATGGTGTTTTCCAGGCATTCCAAAGTACAAAATCGGTGAGCAATGAACATTTAGATTCCCCAGTTATAATTTGTGAGATTTAAATTGAGCATTTCTTTCACCTTCTTATATTCCATTTTGTACTTCCTCCCAAAATTTTCGAACCATGGGATCGGTGGAAAAGTGGAACTCCATGCTCGCTTTGTCTGAATCACGAACTTGACGATGAGTCACAGCACCTCCAGGAGATTGGCTACAGCTGCCGCATCATCATCCCCTCCTGGTTGTGTGCCAAAACTACGGGTGTCGTAAAGGGTTCCGAAAATGATGAGCTTTTGACCTGATGGTTGGAGTATGTTCCTCCCAATTAAAAAAATAGCACAGCCCTGCTTTTTCTTTTACTTTGAATGTTAAATTTGAGATGATAGGTGAAGTAGTTAGAGGAAATGGAAACGGTAACAATTGATGAGTGTCCCATCCAATTCAACTTGTTATTGCACCCGTCTGGACAAGACAACCAATGTGAAACCTCAAAATTACACTGACTACTGGAAACCCATTCTTCAGTACCTGTTGGAAGCACCTTCCATTACTTTCATCCCCATCTAGAATCAAGTCGTATTTCTGATCAAGAGAGTACACCAGTCGTGCTTGAAGACCATATTGATGAAGAAATCAAATCTCCGTCTTAACCTTTTTCCACTTCTATGAGTATGAATGCACGGCTACGATGTTTATCACCACAGTCACAACGTCCATTTCGGCCCCAAGTAAAACTGCGCCCGAGGTGTCTTCCTGGGAGCTTGGAAGCAAAAAAGTAGAAGAAAAATAAGCATACATTTTTTCTTTGAGGCGTTCCAGCACCCAAAAACCTCCGCGGAGGGAAACACCCTCCACCTCCTCCTCTTTTCTGAGAAAACTCCGATGCTAAAAAGAAGCACAAACAATTTTCCTTGAACAAGTCCGCCTTCCGCGATACTTTGGGATCTTCCTTTGTCATATCTGCAAATTCACGGCGAGCTCGATTGTCAAAACTGAGCAGATGCCCTTGCCCAAATTACTGAAATAGGTCAAAAGTTCAACTTCCACCCTCCATCACACTTCATGGATTGAGAAGAAGAGCAATAATGGGATAGAAGAATATGAGTAGCCCGGGTGCCCCGAAAATGTTTTGTGGGCCTCCAACGCGATTTTTCGGGAACCCGAAATTTCCTGATTTTCGAAATTAGGGCACAATTTCCCGAAAAATACGCACCCAATTACGCACTCATACATACGCGGCCCCCTTAAAAAAAGTGATGAGCAAAAAAGGTCATCCACTCCTCAAATTCCCGACTTTTGAAATTTTGAGCGTCCAAAATCCCGACAACGCCTTTGGCGCGTTGGTAAACTTTCTGGGCACCCGTGAGTAGCCTATATATTTTCCCATATGGCCTGTCGTTACCCTGTAGCTACGGCCGGGCTAGTATGTTGCATGCATATAAATTTAGTTTGCTGATAGAAAAAATGGAAATAAGCAATAAAAAAAGAAACATAAATGAACACATTTACATCCAAATAAATGCGTACAAGTTAAATTGGGCCTAGGTTGTTCCCTGCGAACCCAGTTCCCTGCAAGGGTCCGTTTCCCTGCGAACCTCTTTCCCTGCAGCGTACTTTCCCTGCAAAACATTTTCCCTGTGAAGCATGTATTCGAAAAGGCAGTTAACGGGATAAATATACACATTTTTCAGCAGTTTTGTAATTAATAGTTTAAAGCTGTACGCATCATGATATAAATAAACTTTTGATGACCATATCCTGCATATCGCAAGTTGGAGTGAATATGTGAAAACACATTTTTTGAGTCTATGGTTTTTTGAAATCTTGACTAATAACCGTAAATACAAATCCCATAGTAAGAAATAGTAATCGAGGGGTAAGATATCAATCTCATTTTTGGCCATGTCAAATTACGAATCGTAGAACTCTCCATCTAACCTATATTATGCGCTGCTTCTTAATGGTTCTAGTGTAATTTCTTGGACTTGAAACGTTCATATTTTTACATGATAATAAATTGCTCAATTATGTACATTGAGTTCAATTGAGACAAAAGAAGCTTATAAGCCTGTGATGATAGATAAGAACAATCTCGGGAATATTAGCGATTGAATGAATTTGAAATTATTACAGAACTAAGTGAAGGCTACGAAGTAATGATGTAGACTACTAGTAAGTTGTCGTATTTCTAAACGTTTTATTATTAGTAAACGTAACCTGTTTTATTGTAGTAATATTATAGTAAGACTTCCGGAATTAACTGCAAATAATAATAAACTGCAAAACTGCTGAAAAAGATGTATCATAATTATCCCGTTAACCGTCTTTTCGAATACACGCATCGCAGGGAAAATGTTTTGCAGGGAAAGTACGCTGCAGGAAACTGTACTGCAGGATAAGTGCTCTGCAGGGAAACTGACTTGCAGGAAAACGGACATGCAGGGAAAATGGCATGCCGGGAAAGTGGTCCGCAGGAAAAGAGGTTCGTCGGGAAACGGACCCTTGCAGGGAACTGGGTTCGCAGAGAAAGGGCGGTTACCGTTAAATTTAACCCAAATCAAATACTCATGACCCCAAAATGCATTAATGAAAGAACCACGTAATCGTTAAATATTTGAGCTTTTGAATACTTATGTTGGTTTTCAGCTCGTGCATTAGCCAATGCAGCATTTAGTCTGTTCAGAAACAATGCATTGTTTCTTTGTGTAGCAGAACGGGCAACGTGACTTCCCATTTGCCAAAAATGTGTGTAAAGTGGGCATATAAGGTACCTAGGTTTGATGACTCTGCTTCACATTTTCGTGTTTTTAACAACGTAACATGTGCATGACTGTGAAATTTTTCTCTTGCTTTAAGATGCAGAGCAATATGCAGCAGAAGACTAATTTGATAGGTATATGTGAATAGCAGTATATGCAACGTTGAGTCTTGAGAGTTTTCTAAGTGGGCCTTGAAACAACGAGCTCCTTTTATTTGAGTTATACTCATTCACGTTTGAGCCAAGGGATATATTGTATCAAAATTACTTAGGATTACTAGCTTGTCGGAGTAGTTAATAAATACGGCTGTTAATTGATTTTAAATAGCATGATGTAAATCGATTAATTATGTCACAACGTAATATTTTAGCGTTTCATGGCTTTATTAGCTAATTTCTGTCAATTTACTGTCAGATATGATCAGATTTCTCGTAAAGCTAATGTAAAACGACAGATTTTTAATATATTAAAAGCCGAACACACTATTATTTAGTAAAATGATCATGTCATTTGCATTACCACCTCTACTGCTCATACAGATTATAAATGTGGGAAGCAGGATGAAACATCAACTGGACTTCTTGGTTATTCGAATGACTTGCAAAAATATTCCTCTGAACGTCTCCAACTTTGATAGTACACTGAAATACAAATGTGTTAGACGAATATCATTTTCGTTGTCACACGCAGAATGGTTTACAGCCACAGATAAATTGCATGCGCATATATGCAACCTTTGTTTAAACAAGTTGACATTACTTCGCATTTAAAAAATAATTTTGAGAATTACATTAAATACAAAGTATCCAAATTACCTGTATCCAAATACCTAAAATTTAAAATGCATCTATGTTAATTTACTGCAACTTTAAGTCTCCTTGGTTTTATTGTGGCTGTCATCGTCGTTTATTACGGAATTATTTGCATATTATTGCCAAAACATACTCAATGCTTTCAAATAAAACGATAGTGGCTGCATAAATAAATTTTGAATAAAAATCATTGTAAAACTAATGGAAAATCGATGTAAGTAAGGAATATAGGCTTGCCACTAACATTACCAACAACTAAATCCTAAAACATGGGAGCAATATGAATAGGTCAGTGTATCTACTTCATAACGGAATACGTTACTTGATAAAAAAAGTTACATCTGGACTGCATTCTCAAACCCCAGGTAATCCTTAACATTATATTTAGCATACTTGCGTTCGTTTCAAACGTTTCCTTTATTCATAGCGGAATCTGTTTCGTATTGAAACTTCTCATTGTTGCTTTGAGCAGTACAACAGGCTACGTGACTTCATTTTTTTCCAAAATCTATGTAAACTGACAGAAAAAGTACATGCGTTTGACCATTGTCCTTTTCTACTTAAACATATTGGTGCTCCTGATTTCTAAAAATACAGCCGTGTAACCTTAAGTATTACTGCCAGCATACAATACAGAAGCTGATTGAAATCAGGGTACTTTTCGATGGGTGGCTAATGTACGGTGTTTGGTGGGGAATTAGTACACTCTGAATTTAAAGCAGACATAGTGACAAAATGTACAACCTATTTATCATTGCATAGGAAATACTTTTTCTTCTTCAACGAAGTACCTGAACTATTTCGCTAAAGCATTGGAATAATGCACGTATGTGTGTGCGTGCCAACGTGCATGAAATAGGTTGCAGTTAAAATGACAGCTTGAGTAAAAAAGGCTTCACTTTTTTGATTCTCCGAAATACGCTCTGAGTCACTTAAAAAGACAGCAAACGTTAAGTTTGTCAACATTACTTCTCTCATACATAATAAATCTTCTCTCAAACCTAAGGAAAATTGTTTTCCTTACATAAAATATCAACTTCCTTTGGACGCTCATGATTTTTCAATCCAATGCAAATCACATTAACAGTAGTGGGCCTGTCATATTTGCTAGAGATATTAGTCTCTTGTAGCTGAACCAGGTTAGATAGTTAACTGGGTAAGGAGTTTTGCAGGTATCCAAACAGTTCTTAGTTGTCTCTCAAAAATCAAAATATATCCGTCTGCGAGGGTGTGATCCTAATTTGTTGTCATTCTGTGATATTTTGTCACAGTTTTCACATATTCATTATTTAGTGAACAAGCATTTTATTCAAAAATAAGATGACGTCAACCATCAAACCGTGTTTCGTTAGTCTGGTTCGAATCCCTCAACAAACAGACGAGCAATCCAAAATCCACTCCAAAGTCCAAGAGTTTAGCAAGTGCCCAATCTGTGATCAAGTGCTAGAGAAAGAAATCTATCAGTGTTCAGCTGGGCATATCATTTGCAACCAGTGCGTTTTTAAGGTTGCATTTGACCTCTGTCCATATTGCAAAAAACCATTTGGCTCCGCAAAAATTCGTGCTCGAGCTCTCGAGGATATGCTCGATTGCAAAACATTTGCTTGCAAATTTAATGAGAACGGTTGCCCAAAGGTGATTGGCCGAAAGGAGTTACCTGAGCATGGAAAAATCTGTAAATTCAGGTGAGTACTAATGAATACAAAAATTGCATCCACTAATTACTATTACCAATTCTTACCCCAATTTAAAAAAAAACTTTTCAGACCTGACACGGTGGCACTGTGTGAGTTGGTCGGCTACCATAATTGTAAATACAAGATGGGTTGCATTAGCAGGCAAGATGTTATTTCCCACTTTCTAAAGAACATGCGCCACCATGCAGTTGTTCCTGCGCTACAAAATTTTTGGACAATTTCCGGATGGATGCTGATGCTCACGCGGAGCGAAATGGGAAATGTATCCCAAATGTCAGTTCTGCTCAACCTAAATCATCCCAATGAAGACCCTCTTTTCTTGGCACATGTTAAGCTAAACCGAACAACCGGTTTTTTCAGTCTTTTTGCCATCCAACTATGCGGATCTACTTCTCTGAGGTACAATATGGAGTTCACATTTAACAAAATATGATTTGCCGGGTCCAGCTACCAGGTCTAAAACTGATCCTGCTAACAATGTAAGTTGTGTATCAATAAAATTTAATTGTGAGATTCGAATTACTTTCCTTAAAACATGATATATTTGTTTAGCCTTTTCCGATGAAATTGACCCAGAATGTAGTCAGCCTTAAGGAAGCTGGTCACTTTTTAAAAACGGATTCAGCTGATATTACCTTTTCAAAGTTGAGACGGAA
>LJIJ01001618.1:0-39887 GCA_001718145.1 Orchesella cincta
GAGAAGGCAGAGGACGGGGGAAAAGAGTCATGTCCCGTAAGGACACTCGATGCGCTAGCTCAATATATAAAACCACAAGACGAAGACGGATATCAAAATTTTGACATGGATAGCGTTCTGAGATTTGATTTCATTAGCTGATTTTGCTTGACCAACATTTTACCTATACTGAAGCCTAAGAGAGTGCAGTGGAATGGGTGATAAGGATGAAAACGTTACTTTATAAATTGCTGAGTAGTAAACTACCGTGTGTTTGGATACTCTATGAAACTTTGGACTAAAACTAATACATCTAACAGATCTATATTCTACAGGAAATAATACTTCCATAAATACTGCTTTTAAAGTCGTTCAAGTTACGCATAAATTTATGTCCTTGATTATACAATTTTGTCATAAACTGCACGGTTATGACTAAATATCTTAAAATTTGATTAATCCTTCAATAATTTTCTTACATTTAGTATGATATAAAGGGATATATGTGAAAATGCTAATCATAATAACAAAGTAATATGGTTAAGTATGTTTACCTTTTGCTTTCCACGACTCCCTCGGCTCAGAGATGAATATGTAATGAGGCGTGTGTCGCTCAATTAAACGCGATCAAACAATCACCAATGGTAAACACTGCTAATTTGATATTCCACACAAGAGTTTGCATATCTCATTTCACGTCATTTCTTTTTTCTCCAATTAATAGTGGTGCTTGCGAGAATCGAGGAGAAGTTTGAAATCATTAGACCATTCTCGCACTGTGTGCGGTGGAGACTCTAGTCAACATTTATTAAGAACATATTTTGCCTTGTTATGATGAATAAATTATCCTGGTTTTATTATTTCATTTAAAATTGTAAGTAGGCTGATTTACGCTTTTTTCCTTGTAAAACTGAGAGCGTAACTAACACGTACATTCACAGAACGTCAGGTGTAGTATCGTTTGTAGATGAATAATTTGAGTTAAATTCCTCTTGATTTTCATGCAGTTTTTCACAAAGAGGTAGCATAAGGTGTTATTGCTAGTTATGATATGGAATTAATTTCGTGCTAATAAATTGCATATTATCATAAACTGTTTTTTGATTCTATCAAACGAACCTATTATAAACCGTGCAGTGCTCAAGCTCACTCCTCATTTCAACTTTAATTTTACAGTTCTCATAATAATTCTCCTGAAAAACTAGTTGGCACGTGAGGTAGCGTCGGTAAACGATGTTGAAGAAGGCAGCGAAGCGAAGGAGAGTTTCTGTTACAAGTGGATTGGGTAACGAACGAACCAAGTCTAGCAAACAATGTCAGTTTTAGTTTTGGATGGTATTTGTGTGTGTGCCTATAAATATTTCACTGCTTTTTTAATCGACTTCTTAGGCAATGCTGTGAGATATGCACATATTTTTTTGAAAGGAAACGAGAAAATAATTCTTTTGTGTGAAAGTCAGACTACCAATAAAAACGGGAATTACGGCTGGTTGACTGTATATAGATTTTCACTAACTCGAGAGAGTCCTAATTATCCTTTTTTCTGTCATCAATCCCTCCCCTCATCTCGTCCAATTTATTCTTCTGCTCCTGTACTCCCGCTTGCTTGGCAACTTCAACCAGGTTGATTTACAGGAGAAAAACTCTCTCTGCTTCACACCAATTGATGTGATTTTTCATGCTTTGGAATTCTCGTATTTTATAATATTCACTGAGGAGTCATTAGGGATCCGCTGTTGATTCATTCTCAACAAAATATGCTTTTTTATTTGGTGTGATAGCAGTAATAGCCCATGCATTATACAAAACTATGCATAAAAATTTTACTCGAGTACATTAATCACCAAAATTCACTCCAAGTACAAACAAAGTACAAGGATGTCACACATACTTTACATACACATATGCCTCGGAGAATTTCTTAACTGCTCAAAAACAAATTAAATTGGTGCTTCTTCAGCAAATAGTTTACAACGAAATAAATATAGAGTTTGTGCTAATTTGGGTAGCTGACACATGAACATTTTTTGGTATAAAAAGTCATATACTCACTCGCGTCATACAAGTTTTGCCTAGTCATCGTCAAACATGTTGATATTGTTGATTGATCACATTAAAACACAGCAATAGCAAATGTTCATACAGCCTGTGAGAAATTCACGTAACCTAACAGTGCCGCTGAGCCCCTTTTCCAAATGCCCACAAAATCCTTCAAATTAAGCTCCAGTTTGACCCCACGTCCTTCACCATTATTCCAATAAATTCATCGTAATGACTCCCAAACGTTCCCATTTTCACCTAATCAATAAAAAACCAACAACTCTATTATTTCCAGCCGTTAAAAAGTCTACGTACTCCAATTGTGAGAAAAAAAGAATGGGAAATTCACTTTTTTATACAAAAGCCGTGAAATATTCTATCATTATTAGCACTAAATCCACACACACATGCAATAACCATACGTAATGCTACATTGTATACATTTTTACTTCCTGCAGAGAGGCAAACAATTTGTTTTTTTAGGGGAAAAAAGATTCCTATCTACCACTACGGAATGAATTGCTTTTTATTAATAGTATAGCACAGCTCCAAATTTCTTTTATTCCTGATAAAATTCACATGAAAAAAAAACTTGATGATGAATAATATGTTTCTGTCTCTAGAAAATGTGTGAAAATATGAGATTAAAGGAAAAGTTGAAAGAATCGAGGGGAAAGGCAACAGTTTTGCTTAAAAACTAAAGCAATGCGTATATATCAACCCTAAAAAGTGAAATAAATGGTTATAATGCTGCTGAGCAGCTACAAGTGAATTGAGCATGTATTTTTTACAAGAGGAGGGTGATGTGATGAAATGAAAAGGTTCAGAAAATGCCCCTGGAAAAAAACCTTTAAATGACCATGTTTTAGGTAAATGCTTGCATAACTTGTATTATATGCTTGTATTTCTGAAAAAAGTGCTCATGTGTATGCACTCAAGTGCCATTATACACCATTCTTTCCCTTCCTCCTTCTCTTTTTCCCATTCATTCACCGTCATTTGTATGTTTATTACCGTTTTCCGCATTTTTGGGGAATTTAAGGAGCTAATGGAGGGTAACCCACATTATTACTTGGTTTTGGTTTCAGTTTTTTACCATTCTAACGCTCCGGCTTGTTATTATTGATGGTTTGACTGGGTTTGGTTTTGGTTTTTTGGTCTTTTCGCTTCGCTTGAGCGGAGCTCAAGAGAGATCAATCGTTACACTATTTTCCTTTATTGGGTTCATTTCGTTTGAGTTCCTTTTCCATAAATATTAGAAGCACGTAAGTATACTCAAGTGGCCCATTTATTTTTGACTCGTGCATACATAATAACATGGAGATTTTAAGTATAATATTGCATAAAATGTGTGGAGTGGAAATGAAAAGGAAAATCCACTTGAAAGGTCATATTTGTTATTGAGGTGTAATAAAGATAATAGGATTATTAGCTCAGGATAATTTATTTGGGCTATTGAATCGTTTTGTATGATTTACCTCAATGTTGATATCCATATCCCTCAAATTTGTTCGCTATGCCCGTCTTTAAAACCAAAAACCAGAGTTTTGAATGCTTTTTCTTTTAATTTTCAATCAGTTAAAGATTATATTTACAAACAAGACGTCTGTGATATTTTTAAACAACTGGGTTGTACAAGTTGTACTCATTACAGACAGCATGCCAAATTGAAAAAGGAAACAAAAATTGCATGGCTTGTTTGGGTTTTTCTACCTTGTTGACGTTCTTCTACATACGCTTATAGCCACGAAGAAAGCTGAAGGTGAAGTCACAAGTGCATAAAATTATTAACTGTTATTACTGTTTCCTTTTTCCCTTTGTCATCCATTAAAATCATTACAAATGGTCATTTTCTGCGGCTAAATAAATACCACGTACGTTCAGAGCGTTTAAATTTGTTATGTTTGTCAGAGTTTTCCTCTACAAAGTGCATGTAAAATTTCTAAAAATAGACAATGGGAAGTACTCGATTCCATGTACGTACGTAAGTCTGACAAACGGATTTTGCAAAACAAAAGGATTAAATTGGCAAAGTATATGGTATAGTGCATGCAAAACTATTTTTATCCAAACAATTCCATGATAAATTGCGTACATCGGCTTAAAATACAATTGCACGAATATAAATAGCATAATGGTTTGGTGACCTTGTAAATAAGAGTGATTATAAAAAGGATCTTGTTTCTACCGTATGAACTTGCATGTATACTCGCTTGTTACACGCTTTTGGTGTGTGTGAACCTTCAAATCGAGAAATGCAAATGAGCGTTTTCGTATGCAAATAAATATAGTTAGGTAGGTAGGGAGGTACGTACGCAAATGTGACGCAAAATTAGACTGTCATTAATTCTAATTATATAGTGAACCTCGTAGTGTAAATGAAACCTGCCCAAAAAATTGAGTGAAACCTGGTATTAATTTCCCCACTTGCTCAAACACTGTACAAACTAAGGGGCTGAAGAAATGATTGTGATTTTCGCATAGAGAATATAATCTCATACGAAACACTATCCATATCCGTCATTCAATTTAGCTCACGGGTTCCTCACCCTTTTCGTAATTTACGACATTCGCAAACCGAGCCACCACACAAGACATTTAAAGACGAGAAAGCCCGTTTTATTAGGGAAAATATATGAATCCCTTGTTCGTTTTCGTGGTAGGAACGAATTATATATTTTTTCTGGGGCTAAAACTTATTACAATTGCTAGATTTCGTGCTCACTTGTCAGCAGCATGTCAAAGGAAAATGTTGACATTTTTGAAGCTTTTCGATGTTGCACTGAACATTTTAGTCCGGAAAAAGCAATAAAGAAAGAGAAAATTCCAGACAAAAAGTATAATATGGTCAGCAGCTCCCGTCTCATGATTTTGATACTTAAGTCATATCAAAAGTGATATAAAACATGGTATGCCTTCAGGCCCTGCACTTAACTGGGGCTGGCTCCCAAATAGAAAGAAATGGCAATAGCGTCATACTTTTGAAATGTGCATTAATCTTTGTGACTTTTGCTACAGAAATGAGAACAACACCAAATTCACATTTGCTCTGGCTTATTCTTTTTTCTCTTCACCAACGGACGGAAGGAACGGACGGGCTTCCAAGAAGTGAATGAGTGAGAGAGAGCATGTTCATAAATCGTCAAAAAAGGCTAAATAAAATTAGGAACTACATTACAAGCACAACCTGTAAAATATTGTGATTTATTTTCCAAACTAGGGAAGAAAAAACAATGATATAGCCAAGCTGCTGCTACACACCGTAGTGGTTACACTATTATACTGAAAAAGAGAGCACATTATTGCCGTAATAAAATACATTATGCTGACGAATGTGTCCTCTCATGTAGGTTTTGCATTTCACTAAACCGTTTACATAATTTCTCTTTCTCTCCGTAAGCACTAACAATAACAAGTAATATTGCACTGTTTTTTATTATTTCAATTTTATTCATCAACCCGTACTAACCACCATGTACAAATACAGAGCAGCAATAAATGCTTACTAATACAAAGAAACAAGGTAGGTGAACAACAACGATGATTTTTGATGGGCTCTCTCCCCGCAAAAGTGGCAGAGTACATAAGCAAATATGGGGCTGTTTTACAAGGAACGTCGTTCTCAGCTCACATTACACGGTTGTTTGGGACTCGCTCCCTGCTCCACTCGTGTTTTTATCATCCTAATAAATATTATATTATATTTCCTCGTATTAATTGCTTTCTAGGAGTAATTAAGACCAGCAACGAAGATAAGATATTACACCAAATGCCAGCATCACTGGTATATAAAATGCTTATAAATTTGTGCAATATTGTGTTCCCTTTCTTGAGAGCGAGCTTGTAGATTACAGGAAAGCAAGTGTTTTTTGCCATTTTGGGTATAGAGCCTGAGTTGGATCGAGCTAATACATATTGTTGGAAATATGTAGTAGCATGGATGCACATAACTCTTGAGGATGCGTGATCTACCCTCGTCCATATTATTTTGAAGTTGGTGTGCACTCGTTGTTGTTTTGTGGGGACAGTGGCTAATAAACCACCGCAGTTAACTGCGACAACGACCACATTAGATTTAATAAGGAATAGCCAAGTAGCGAAGCAAGTCGTAGGGTTGCTATTACACATAATATTCTATATAAAATGCAAGAAATACGCACCTTCATCAACAAAACCAGACCAACACCAACCACCACCACCGACCGGGTCGGTTACAGTTGAGTTGGCCATGCTTTCTTGGATATGAGGGTAGAAAAGAAAGAAAAAGCAATAAATTTCAAAAATGTTCTCTCTCCTCTAATGCATACTAATGTTGTTGTTGGATTTGGAATAAATGGTCTCTTTTCTCGCATCTACAATAATGAAAAATACTGAAATATAAATGGGATTAAGAAGTACGGAAAAATAGTTTGTGATACTTTTCTAAGTAATTGGGCATGCAACCATCACATTCATCTACGAATAAAAGCAACGTCAGAGACCATGTGTTTTCTTCTGAAGAAAATGTAACGTAACCTCAAGTTTTTATAAAATAAAGGGAAATTTAACAAAAATTATGGAGCACGCGTATCGGAATCGGTGTCCAAAAACATGCATGGTGGCAGTAGCTATCGCTGTAATTTTTTAATTGGTGCAGTAAATAAGAAAAGAAAAAGTTGAAGATAAATTGCATGTTTTCTTTCGCTTTTTGATCGCATTCTCTTTCTCTCTCCCATATGAGTCTTGATAATATTTATTTCAAGTTGTTATAAAAAACAAAAGAATTCGTTTCTCCTTCCAATATCTCACGACGACCAAAAGTTGACGATGAGGAATATAATTGGAGAGCGAAAACATTAGTATTTGCAATTTCAGCTCGTAATGATAATAAACCTTTTATCTGAGATGGATATGGATATTGCACCTGTGTGAGCTTGAGTGGAGCTCAGCTCGTATTATTGGATTGATATGCTACTCATGCCAATTTTCATTTCGTCTCGAGTTCCTAATGGGCCCATTCAGTGGGATAAAATGGTCTCAATTATTATAATAATTCTTTCAAGCCTGACTTTTTACAGTCAACAGTCGAGAGTTGAGTCAAACGAAAAAATTAAACTTGCTTGTTCCATGTTTTACAATATTGTTTTCTTATTCCCGCAAGCTTACTGCCAACTCCTAACAAGACTGATGCAACGGCCTACCCCTGATAAATGTGCTGGCATTGCTTTGTTTCTTTCTCCGTTTAATAAATTCTCCTTATGCCAGGATTTTTTGCGTTAATTATTAAATTACTCGTATATTTTCTCAGTCTTACACTCTGAAATCACAACAACCCGTAAGCAAGACGGAATACGTGTTGTTGCGATTAAAAGGAATTACGTAGGTACATGCTTTTCAGCAAGCTTTTCGTTTATTCGTCCCTCTTGCAGTTGTTTCTCGGAAATGTAATTTTTAGTCCATTTTATAGGTTTCCGTACAAAAGATTAACCTGGTTAGAGAACGCGACGGTGGACGGTAATTGAACCTCCATATATGTTTTAATCTTCTACTCATTTACCTTTTTTCTGATTACTGAATACTTTAGTTTGGTTCTCAAGTGGAATTTGCAATCATTTGGCCATAATATTTCGTAGTTAGTTTCCCAGCTCTTCAAAACTGGGACTAGGAGAAAATCCCTGACATTCCAGAGCGAATGGATTGGGTTTTGTGAGCACGCTACGGCAATCAGCTTTCTAGGACTTGAAGCCGAAAGAGAGAGAAGAATTAATGGTCATTTCAACTAAGGAAATTAGTTGTCCCGACTTAAAATTCTTGAGTGTAGATATGGGCTTGTCTTGAGAGGGCATAATAAAGTGGAGAGAAAGGTACTTTGTCTTTTTTACTCTCTCTCCTTTGAAGGAGAAAGTGCTCCAGTGGTGGTAGCATAAGCATATGCTCAAAGTTGTGCTCCTACATTGTACAGGTGGAGTGCTCCGAGCTAAACATTTATTTTATGTGTAATCCAATTCCATCTTCCATCATTCAGGCCAAACCCCTTTGACTTCCCGTCTTTCCGTCCACGCTACATATTGTGTATTTATTTTTTCCTCTGTTTTTTCACCTTTTCCTACGTTCCATCCGTAAGGTATTTAGTACAAAGTGGAATTTTATGTACGCTATGGAGAAAGCCATTTGTTTAAATTGTTACTTTTCTGACATGAGGGCAATGTTAACGGAAAGGATTAAATTAAGAGTTTATTACACACACCAAGTACAAGGAGAGAAAACTATTGTAAAGAGGAAAAAGGCAAAAAAACAAAACATAAAACAACGTAACAAACTTCCCATTTAAAATGAGCAGCAAACATATAAAAACATAATATAAGAAAGAGAGGAACGATTTGCACAAGTGGTAACTGTTTGTGCCAACTCTTACCAATTGCAAATTGACAAATTTGGAGAAGTTGGCACAATTGTAACGTAATACGTTTGTTTATTTACGAGCGGAGCGAGCATTTCACAGAATCGTAACCTCAATTTTTAGCAACAGAGTTTGCAATTATTCCGACGTCCATTCACCGTTACTCCGTTTCCCCAGATAGAGTATCAGTAGTACTATATATAATAAGTGTTGAAAAATCTTGCTTGTTCACATGAAGAGTAATAATGTCTATAGTAAAAAGGTACGTTTGCTAAAATGAATTTGCATGCTACGCCTATTTCTTTGATAAAAAATGAGACAAAAAATCACAAATTTAAAAGTTTATGCTTGAAGTTATTTATATGAAAACACAAAATATACATATACGATGATATGAGTCACCTCAATTTTAATTCTCCGGTTCTCCATTTTTTGATATATAGACATGAGCTGGTATTTATTACATGGGTTTTATGTTCACTTCAAAGTAATGTGTTTTTATCAGCAACTTTTTTAACATGTATACCTATCCCCATATGGAGGGAGAAAGAGGAGGGCTGAAAGCTTTAAGTGTGCACACATTCAGAAAAAATAATAATTCTCCACAAGAAAAAGGGAAGTGTTGGTTACATTTTATGTTCATTTGTGAAGAAATAAATAAAAATTTCTCGTAAGTTGCCTTCATTAAGTCTACAGATATAATACACGCATATATACACATTATGTATTCACTTCTACATTAAAATATGACATTGGTTTTGGTTTCAAATGTATTTTCTGTATTTGTGGTGCAGTATGATCCAATGAGGATGACGAGGAAGAAAAAATTGTCGGTGAAGGAGTTGTTAAAGGAAAACTGAGCAAAAGTTTACTTTATTTGCTTCATACTCATATGTACTCATATTATATTCCTCACATCACATAATTTTTTACCCTTGGTTTTCTTACACCAACAACAAAACGGATATTTCATTTTCTTATTATTATGATTATTTGCGTTTGCTTGGAAAATAAGATGCCATATCTACATCCGCTCTGTTTTTTGTGTCCTAGGATCAAGTTCTTTATGTTAAGTTAGTTCGCTGAGTTTGCTTGGCTGTTCTGATATTGAAAAAATGCTTTTTGGAGGATGTCGTGAAGCATGAGGAGAGAAGCAAGGACATACAGGCAGACACCATCTAAACATTACCTTTTGTAGGGATCGGGACGGTGTGAAGATACAGATTTATACAGTATTTTGTATACACAATTGAGAATTGTCCAATATTACAATTTTTGCTGATGTAACGAATGTCAACCAGAAAACAGTTGATACACTGTGAACACAAATAGGATAAAAATGTTTATCTTTTTGAAAGAAATACAATCTTTGGATTTACACATTCCTGGAACTTTACTAAAAGATACGTGCACCAGTCATACTTGTACGCTTGTTGTGCACATATCTATTGTAATATTCTTATCAAACTTAATAATCCCCTGGATGAAGTAGAGAATAGGAATAAAATCCCAACCCAGTGACTTGCATCTTCTTCTTCTTGATATTTTCTGAATTATTTCCATTTTAGAGTTATTTCTGTAAAAAAAATTGGTGGTTGGTGACTGAGCATTTGAGAACTGCTTTATAATACTTATTTATATTTATAAAAAGTAACTTTAACTGATCTTCTGTCGTGGATGTTTCAATGCATTGTATTTATGCGTATTTTCTTATGTTCCTAGCAAACATGATGTTTAAATAGCATACAAACACAAACCAAGTAAAAGTGAGAAATCCACCCGTTACTACAAACATACATCCGTGAAGGGATTAAATAACCCTTATATTGTGAAAACTCTGAAAAAGCATAAAGAATAGTAAACTAAAAAAAGAGAAGAGAATTGAATCTGACACAGTGTGAACTTAATCCTGCATGTCCCCATCCCAATACAAGGATGTATCCGTTCATTCAATTTTGTATTGTATGTCGTCGGGTTTGTGATCTGACTTTAGCTTGGCTTTTGTAATGGTGACTTGTTTTCTGTACATATATTTTCTCGAGAAAATAAAAAAGCGCTGCAGTCTCCAACTGTAACCCCATATCTGTCGTAATTCGGTATGCCACCACATAAAGTGTTGGAGTTTCCCTTTTTATAATAAGCTCAAGTTTCCTTCTTTCTTTCACGTGGACATTTTGTTGAAAAATATATTGAATTTATGGTCATCATCTGCTTCCACATTGTAAAATTGCTTGACGATCAGTGTTATTTCTGGTGATCAAGGATTTTAAATTTTCAAAAAACGAGAAATCCTCCTACATAATACCAAAAGGGGAAAGGATGAATCTATCCATCCGGCTGAAGAAAACGGGTGAATGGTTAAATTCGAAGCGAGTATGCTTATGGAAGCATGCCTAGTCATTGCTTAGAAATCATTCGCTCCAGATAATCCGATTTTATAGGAGAATAATCATCGTCATCATTATTTGAAATGTTTTGTTTGATGGACATGGACAGACAGATGATTTTTTTAAAGAGCTGCTCCATGTACAAATGTACACACATCACATGGGTACATGAATTTACATGACCAAAATAGATCAATATTACAGCATAAAACACCCATTTTTCTGATAGGCTTGTTTGCATTTTGCATGATAGGTAGAAAGGTACCCTTTTTTGACAACAACATAATGGGTGAACTGAAGCCGAACAACGGATTATGATTGACCGTACTTCACATCTACTTACGTATTCCTCATCTGTCTGATGCATAAGCGTGTGCATAAACCAGAATAAACTATGACGGATATAGAACATGCCGAATTTGATGTGGATATGCTGATGATAATGGTTAGCACAGCGATGAAACCCTTTTCTCTTCACAATTCAAAAATCCATGAATGAGGAGGTGGATATGCTGGAGAAAGAGTAAAAAGGTCCATGTATTTTTAAAACTTTTCATTTTCCATAACTTTTTTGTCACGATTGTCTCTCTGTCTGTGCATGTGGCTTACGGTACCGTGTTAGCAGAATACTCACCGTAAAAAATAAGTAGTATGACGGAGGAATATTTGATGGATACAGTCATAATGTCGATCGTTTCTACAGATGTACATATTTTACAATAAAATTTTAAAATGGAAATGTGGATGAATGTGAAATCATTGTAGTATTCATGTTTTGTTAAATTCAGTTTCCAGATTTCAACGGGTTGATTATACTGAAGCCATAACGGGAAAGTCAAATGATAAACGGAAAAGTTATATAGGCAAAAGAGTTGAGCGGTACCATATTAAAATTGACATTATGACGCGTTTCCCAGTTTCATGTGCTTTGGTGTGTATCATTGCGTCAATTTTGCCTGGTTTTTAGGGAATGTAAAGAACGAAGAGGGAAATCGGTGTTGGTGGTACTGGTACATGTATGTTTTGATGTGGTTACATCGTGTAACCATTTTTCACATGATTTTGGTCTCTGATATCAATATCGGGAACCGACAATTTTTTTGCTCTAATTCGGTGCAAAACGACGATGGATACGGTATGCATGATGCATGTTATGTAAATTGAACAAAATTTTTCTGGTGTGTGAAGATAAATTTGTAAAATGCCATCCTTTAGCTTGCGACTGCCAGTGGTAGAAAAGCAATTGAATTTTTTTACACGGGATAGGAGGATTTAAACAGATGTGTGTGTAGTTTTTCTTAAAAATGACGATATGATTTAATATGACACGCATGCTATGCATATATTCCCCCGATACTATGCGGTAATATGATGGATTCTGTTGATGGAAACCACTTTTTTTTTCCACAAGTGAAAAATATTCAAATTAGTCCACCTCGTCAAAATCAAGCTTATCTCATATAGCTCTTTCACTTTTCACCATTTTTATCTACTTTTTGAAGTCAAGTTTACTCCATTTTTCAAGTTCCACTTCATTTCCCGTCAAAATTATCAATGAGGAGCAACTGGTCTCATGTTCATGATATACTCACTCGCTGCACATGATACATTATCAATTTACAGAATATTTTGTAAATCTAAATTCCGATTTGCGACTTATTGGGTTGGATCTCTCTTAGCCCCACCACCAAACGTAATTTTATGTGTGGGTGGATGTTTCAGTTATTTTTCATATTTTTCATTTTTTCACTTCCAAAATTCTTGCATATACTGAATCATACAAATATTCAACATGTGCACCACTTGCGGCTTTCATTTTCTCCATTTCATTAATCAACTCTTTGGGGAAGGAATTTTAACGCGGTTGATAAAAAACTTTCTTGTGACTAATGATGACTACACTGCATAGCGACATTTCATATATAAAAAAGTCAGGTAAAATATCTAATGAAACATATCCACATGGGCTATTCATCTCCAACAAATTATCTATCTGAAAGGGAAAATAGTACTGGAAAGGCATCCGCTTATTAATAATGTTCATTAGCAGCTTTGGCTTGGTTTGGCTCTGGCTACTGACACAGAAGAGAGACAATTCAAAATACATGTCTGGCTTGTTTTCCATGTAATGTGGGATGATGATGGTGTGATGAGTTTAAACATTTTTTATAGTTAACATTATTATGGAAAAACTCTTGTAATGTATGTTTTTCATTACATCCTTGGATATAATAGATGATCATATGATGCAAAAACCCAATAAACCTTTCAGTCAAGAAGAGAAGACAACATCATTCTCAGCTTGAAGGAAGAAGAGGAATAATATAGTTTTTTATGTGTATGTATAAAGAAAGAGCACGCATACATGGTGCGGGCATAAAGCCAAAAAGAAAAGAAGAAGTTGAGCTAAGCGGCAGTCGTCGACATGACAAGACGCGTTTTGGGCATCACGATGTCCAGTGTAATCAAATATGAAGCGTGAAAAATGTCGAGAAAAAAATGGACCTGGTGTTGTGTAGGATTCTCTTGGTTGCAGATGATGATGCCTTATGGATTTTTGTTCTTTTTTAAAGCGCTTCTATTTTTTCTCTGGCCCTTTTTCATTCTTGTACAGCAGCAGCAGCAGCCCATCCGTCGTCAACTTGGAGCAAATAGCGCAATCCTTTTGCTTCATTTTCTTGGTTTTTTGTATGATGGAGCATGCTTCAGTTTACCTGTGTGCATTGCATCTATATTTGATAAGAAAATCAACCGTTTGCCGTCCTCAATCAAAAGCGATGATATTTTCTTCATCTTCTCCAGCCAAATTGTAGTCGTACATCATGCACTATTCAGCTGCAAAAGATAGGGTGGTTGTAAGCAACGCAGCGGTACAGTACTGTATTTATGTATGGGTCTTTTGAAATGAAAAGTGAATTTAAACGATATTCTTTTTCATTTTTTATCAATAATGCATCCCTTTCTATTTTAGTATACCTGGCGCGATTGCAGCATCACATAATATAATATATAATACCTTGCAATCATCTCCATTTCACTTGAAAATGAAATGAAGTATACTTAAGCAAAAGCATTTATAATATGCTCCGCTCCTTTTCATAGTTTCGCCTTGATTTTTTAGAGACAAAAAATAAAGAGTTCCTTCTTTTCGTGCAATACCCAATATTTTCACGTCGGACTGTCCCTTGGAGCTCTCGCTGAGATTGTCATGTTATGTGTTCCTTTGGTATAGCTACAAGTAATAATATATACGTATCTGTCCTCTCCCGTCACACAAATATCTCCAATAGAAATGACGATGATTGGTAACTCTTGTGTGTCAAACCTGTGCCCAGCTCGTTTGTTTCTTGTCATCCACGCATCATATTTCCTAAAACTTTTGACCATATGCATACTCCGATCATCCCCCTGAACAAGTAAGATGATTAGGTATTTCATGTTTTGTCGTTTTCTAGAGCCATTTATATTTCACAAGATTTTTGCTGACTGTCGAACTAAATAATTTTTTTTCTTCATAAAGTGGAGCATTACAGTCGAATCATGTAGGAAAGTTCTTTAAGCATTCGTTTTCCTTATCCGGAGAATGACTTTTTAGATTTCAACGACATGTCACGACACACGAAGAAGAAACGATGACGTGAGCCACTCAACCGTTGTATTGCCCTTTGGTCTTGTTTCTTTTTTGTGCATATGCTTCCAACTATTGGCAAGATGAGATGATGTACAGAATATGAAAAAATGCTCATATTTAATGGAACATCTCAACCATTTTAATGCACATTTCGTGGACATGTTTTTCCCCAACCTAAAAATAAGCATTGGTTTTATACGGTGATGCGATAGCTAATATAGATTTCTGTGAAGTGAACAAACTTCATTTTTTTGGTAAGAGAATTGAGAAATGGACTGAAAAACGAGAAAGGATTAAATATATCACAAGATAAATCACCTCCGATCCATCACTTCACATGGTTCCCCTTTTTTGCTTCATTTTCTTCCTACCTCTTCCTCTTCTTCTTGTGTCCAACTTGCACTTCCATCCATCCATGTACACAGATTGACTCTTGTGAGCCAGAGCAGCTACAAGCAAACAAACCAAACATTTGTTGATGCTGTAAAGGAAACTTATGGTAAAATATTATTGAAGGAGAAAAATCAAGAAGTATAGAAAGGGAGACAGCACAGGGAAGAGGAGAGAGAGACCAGACACGGCAAAAAATATGCTTGATATTTCCCCTTTTTCTGCTTACTTACTTCATTACTTATTATTTGAATATATAGTACATGCTCCTGCATTTGGTGATACGATGTCGATGCCGTGTGATATGCATTTTGTATATAATAATATTAAACATGTACTTTTCTCAGTGAATGGGAAGAAGTCATTTTGAAAAGTGATAGATATTAAGTACATATAAGATCAACGTAAGTATGCATGAATTGTGTGGATAACTTTTTCTTGATGACGGTGATATGTGTGAAGAAGGCAGCTCGTTTTTGTTCATCCTTTGTGGAAAAACTGCAGCATACATCGCAAGTAAGACAGTGAAAGAGAGGAATCCTTTGATTTGAAAAATATGGGCTTAAAAAATGACTATCTAACAGCAAGTACCCACTTTTCCAATGAAGCAAAATGTTTTCTACCCTGTTGCGCCGTGTGTGGAGTCGATACTGCCGTCAATTCTTTCGATATATTTTTTCTCTCTCTAGAAGAGAAGCCAAAAGTGGGTTCTTGTTCATCTCTTCACCGTGGTGCTTACTTATTGCTGTCTCTCTGTCTCCTCTTTTGGCTTTTTTCAACTTCCCATGGCCAGGCATGCACACATCTCATCTTTGCAGTCATCCATCCATCCGTCCGTATAAATGATGCATCTGATCACTTCACAGCGGGAGGAACTTTACATCAAAACTCTTCTCCTGCTCTGCTCGCTCTTTTTGTTCGTTTTTTAGTTCTGTTGGATTGAAAAATACAATATAATTTGGAATGTTCAATGCTGAAACATCCTGATTGCATGTAAATTATACACAAAATCACCATTTCGGTATTAGTAAGCTCCAAAACGATCCACACAATAATGCTATATCCATGCAAGTACAAATTCCCTCATGAAAAAAAACTTTCCCAATATGTGCATCTTGTTATGATGATGCCATTCTTGTATGGGACATTAGTCAATTTCTTGTAAAATGTTTGTTAAGAGACAGGGAGAATCAGGAGAAGAGAAGAGGTAAATTCTTAAAAAACTTTTCCCAGATGCTGCTCATCCGTATTGCTACTGATGCGTTCTCTCCCTTCCCCAAAATATTTGTGACATTGAATCTTCTTAATATTATTATTGAATGTACAGAACCCTTCTTCTCATTCTGTCGCTTCTATTTTCTTACTCGTTGTCTCTTTATGATGTCTCGTCTTTGTGACATATGGACCCCAAATATTTTGTCATTTACCATTCCATTCCGACTTCAGGAATCTTCCGAAATCATTCAAAAGATCATGTGGGGCTAGACTACTACAGAACTATAAAGCAATTGCATGCACACCGATTTTTTCCCACCGAAAAACAAGATCCCATCATTATCATCATCAAGATTTGTTCAGACTGTGAAAGAAAATGTAAAAAACCCTGAGAAAACAGGAGTAGAATCGGTAATTTGTGGAAAACATGGTGTTAGTCAATTTCAGGGTAAAACTATGTAACCTCTCTTTAGCCACATTTTTCTAACAAGTATTTTCAAAACAACATGGTTTTTAACATGAAAACAACAGGTTTTCTCTCAAAACCAAAGTATTTTTATCGTTTCTTGTTCCATTTGAAAAATCGTTTTCGGGAGATCTCTCTCTACTGTTTCATGAGCTCCCTGCTTACATTGTTGATTGTACATTTCAACATATGAGAATATATGACTTTGCTATGCTTTCTGCTATCAGGATAATTACTCAACAGCCCAAGTGGTTTGGCAATAAATTTCCATAGTCTGTTCAAACATTTTACAGAAAAAGAAAAAAGGAAGTTGTGAAATCCCAGCAATTTAGTAGATAGCAAAAAAACTAAAGAAAAGTCACTTGTGTTGCTGAGGATGGCTAGGGCTAAATCCTTTTAATTTCTTTTCCGTGTTTCTCAGCCCATTCTTGTGGTGGTCGTAAATAATTCCCAACGATTAGAGAGAACAAAGTGTCCCGAAGAGAAATGGCGGTGATCTCTGCAGGCGATGAGACAACTGTATACAAAAATGCATTTATTTCAGTGAGTCGTGCATGTAAAAACTAAAAAGAGAGGAAGCTAATCACAAATACCCCAAAAGTGTTAACTCCAGGGAATCTCAAATGATAAAAAAGCGAAAAAGAGATTTCCCTAAAAACAAAATAACATCATACGCGCATTGAAGTTGACTATGTTCTATAATATTATTATTTGGTGAATGTGTGAAAACTAATATAAAGGCAGAAAGTTACTGTATGTATATTCTTTCCCGAAGTGATGATAATGCCCCATCTCCGGCATACAATGCATAATCCACCAACCAAGCATGTGGAGTTGACTTTACTCGCGAAACAAAAAAAACGGACAAAACACGCAGCAGGAAGTCCTGCGGTCGCACTTGTAGGTAATCCCACAAAAAATATTAGAGTAATGATAAAGATTTGTTTGGAATTTCTGTAGATTTATTGCAAACTTATGATGCCTGCTTTTAAAGCAAGTTGTGTGTGAACGAGTCAAAAAGCTGTAAAGGCTTAAGGGTTATTGGTAAAAAGTTTTGGAGTTTTTTAACAGTTTCTGGTTTTCTTCACCAATTTTTTATGCTGACCAAATGTCTGTATACATTTCATTTGACCCATTCCAATTTTGCTAAATGCCTTAAACGATGGGAATGTCTCTTTTCATTCCAATGAAATTCTAGAAGCCAGGCCTGATCACAACTTGCAATAAATTTTAAAAGAAAAAAATGTATAACGACAAGGCTTCAGCTTACATTTGGTATAACTGTATTTGTATGTGTCGGTTTTCCCTCTGTATTAAAGACCTTTTGCACTTCTTTAAAGCATCCATTTCTTTCGGGACTTCATCACTGCGCACACAACAACAAAGCACAAAGTGTTAGGGAACATTAGATAAATAGAAAAGGAGAAAGAAAGAGAAAAGAAGAAGGAAAAGGGTGCGATATGTGCGTCCGCTTGATGCTGTCCTTCTGCTCATTCATTTATATATTGGAAAGAGGCTTCCGATATCACGACGGTCAACGCATCACCTCACCATCGTATTATTTTTCGGTACAAAGGGGTTTCCTTCCTCTACATTAAGAAGGGAAATGCGTATTGTATTGATAGTTTACCGTTCCGATACATTTGGTATGTTGAAATAGGATGACGATATTGACGATCAAGGATTGGATTGGGACAGAAAGGGATGAATGGGAAAGGATTACGAATTATGATAATATACAAACGTGTACTTGTACAATCAATTTTTATATGAATTCTATCTAAACTTATATTTCAACTGATAAAAAATAATACAGAATGGGTTGAAATGGGATTGGAAAGGTGCAATTTTATACGTCCGCTGGCCACCTTTCCAAAATTCCCATGATATGCTTTATACATAAAAAATACACCCTTCTATAAAATATTGTCATTCAAGAACTTTTTATTCTCCGAAAGGGTTTGATCAAAAATGAGGAAAAAGGAAGTGGCTGGTATTTGAGAATGAGATGGTATAAGCATTGTGTTTATTCTATAATAGAAAATATTTTAATGGTAGAGTTTGGATGTGAAAAGTTTAATCTAAATCCAATTTTTGTCAAAGCTGACAGTTAGGCCATTTTGGTGTTCCAAATAACTTGCTGTTACTCCTTTCTAAGCTTCTTGTTCTTATCTGAATCAGTTGAAGGGGCTCCACGTTTATTATCCGGCCGACGTCTTAAACTTTCTTTAATGGCTTCAGCAAGATCCACATCTTCTTCATCTGAACTGGAGGTGTCATCATCAGGTATATTGGAGATGAAACGTCGAGGCAGCTCTGCTTCTGGAAGAAATTGTGTTTCCGTGCCGGTGCTTCCAATGACAAGAACTTTACGATTAAGGTCAATTGTGCATTGATGCCCAAGGAGCATGTCAAGTCCAAATATCATATCAATCGTCTGGTCTTCCAAAATGGAGAACGAAGTTGCCAAAAAGGTATCACCAATTTGAATTGAACTGGCATGCACTCTGCCAAGAATAGGTTGAGATCCCACTCCCACTGCAAGTCCAGAAAACCTTGAATCAATCAGGCTGTGGAGGTTACACCTTTCAGCACAACGAGTAGACATGACTGTGACTTGACTTCCAGAGTCAATAAATGCCTTGACAGGATGACCATTTACTTTGCAGTCTATATATAACATGACAACTGATCCAAAGCTCTCAGGATGAAATTCCATTGCTACATCCAAGTTCGCATCAACGTTCTCTTGGCGAATGTTTTCTTCAATCCGTTTTTGAACTTCTGGATCTAGTTCATCTTCATTCGAAAGACGTTCCTCGGACTCTTCCTTTTCATTTCCTACTGTCTCTATTTCTTCCATTAACTGGGAAAATGTGTCACAATCGACGGCTAAAATTGCTTCTGCTAGCTTTGGATTTGTCTGCTTCAACAATGCAAGTTCCTTGTCGTCATTGAGAAGTCTTTCTCTCATGTTCTTCAGAAGACCGCTCCAGATGGGTTCATCATCTTCTGTTTCATTGTAACTTCCTGTAGAAGACTCTGATGAAGAAATTGAAAGTTCAATGCCTTCCAAATCAAGCTGGCACGTAGCTCGAGCTGGAACGTTAAAGCCAAATCCCGCAGATGCAGCACCTTGATAATGCTGCAGAATAATGCCAGCGCCATCCGTAATTTCAAGCTGATTCAGAGACTTTTTCTCGTCCGTAAGTGGACGGCCATCAGAGAAAACTAAAATTTGTGAAGCAGGAGTTCCAGACTCAACCTCACATATCGCTTTAAAGTTTTCTAGCGTGAGATCTTCGCTGACGTCTACAGTAAATGTGACATCCGACATTGTTGTAACGGTGACCTTCATTTTTACCCTTCGTTTAGAATCTTCCTATCCAATTTTTAAGAAATAATTTCACTGAGCTGATGTTTCATGAGAATGGAAAAAAGAAGTCTTCATCATTGTCATTTACTCAAAAATCTGAAATATCATAATTTTCGCGTTTTTGGTAGGAGCAGTAAACTCAAGAAGGTCAAGAGTAATGTCGTTGACAACGAGTTGAGATCGGGATGGATGTATTTTTGCATTTGATATGGGCTTGGAGAATTTGGTTGGGATTTTTTTAAATGTTAGCTATTTGGCTTCAAGTTTACCTTAAAATCCTCAAGCCGACATGGGATTTAGTTCTAAGCGCTAATTGGCAATTCACTTAACTCCTCTAGCCTAACCATTTCAAACTTGAAAAAGACATAAAACTCAGTTTTTACTTTTTTTCCATCTTTTGTTACATCCATTTTCATGTAGTCAACCTGAAGAATTTCTCCTATTAGCAGACGCTCTTTTCTTGACCACCAAAAGTGAAATACTTGTACCAGCTACCGCGCACAACAATTCCCCTTTACTCAACAATTTTTGGCCGACAAGAAGTCTGTTAACATCGCTAGTCTGCTCGGAGCCTTTTTTGAGTTTTGAAGAAAGGGCAGCACATAAAAAACAACATAATCTACTCTCCTTTAATACCGCATAATAATAGAACGGTAATAAGATCCCTTATCACATCAGCACCACATCATACACACATACCGTCTCTAACTTATTTTTTTCGCTTAATTTGGACATTACACCTGCCGTGCGGTATACCAAAAACTGATTTTCATTACTACAAATTTCTATGCATTTTTTCTTCTTGATCTCCTTTCGCCGAAGAAAGGAATGCGTAGCTCATCATCACATCACCATTTTTCTTATTACTATATTATCATCATCTTTTATGATTGTGGCTTGACTTTAGCTGCTGCCAGCCCCCTGATCGTGTAAAGGTAATTAAAACAGCCCAGTTAGTCACTTCAGCAGAAAAATGCTAGATTCTCATTGTAATGAAGAGAGAAAACGGAGATTAATAATCGATGACGATGATGCTGCCATGCATGGCCAAGCCAAAAAGCATAAAAAATGTACAGTCCACACATTGCACTGATATCACTGCGTATCCCATTGAATTTTACTTTATCTTTCTTTTGCGTCCCTTTATATAACCCCATAATTAACGGGTAATTAATCACAGCTTTAGCACCACAAGCTAGAGCAGCAAAAGAGAGATTTCTTTGTTAATATGCTTGACATGATGATAAAATATTCTTCTTTTGCGATGCAATATATGTAACTTGGCTTTGTGTAGTCGATATTTTTAACGAACCCAATGAAATAATGATGAAATGGTAAAGTGCGCGGCGAGTGCTTTATTCGTCTCATCTCATTCCTACTCCTCTTGTGTTTTAGAAAAAAATCAAATCAAATTTAATCTTAAAATGCGACTACAAGTAGGATGACGCCAGCGGCCTTATAACCCAAATATAGGGAATCATAACGAACATTATTTTTTGAATCCCTTTTTAGCAAGTTAGATTTTAATTATTGATGAGATGACTGGTGGTATATAATACACGTGTCTGTTCTTTTGCTTTCCTATCAAAAAGTTGAATATCACTATTTTTAAAAGACATGAAAATGGAAGTGATGCGGTGTATATGAAGAAAAAAATATTGCTACCAGCTCTTCATATTCATATCATTTCAGTTTATTGACTTCGGATTTCGAGCTCCTCACAGATTTCATCATAATATGTACAATGTACGATATGCCTTTTGTCTTTTCTTCTCTGTACGTTTCTAATCGACAAAGGTATTATACACACAATGCATGACGAATTAAGTATAGCCTTTGGCTTCATTTTCTTACCTTTGGCTCATACTCTTGGATATTGTTTTTTGTTTACATTGGGTGTGTAACAACTGTCTACCAAATGGATGTGAGGTGGACAAGATGTCATTTCGAATGGGATATGCACGCCGATGATTATACGTGAGTTTGACTTCTGTGTGTGGAAAAGGGGTTTTCAAGTTGCAGTAATGAGGGATACATGAATTGCGTGACAAGTTTTATGACTGACTTGTGCCCTCTCTCAGAAACTGCAATGTATCTTTCAACTTGCTGGTAGTTGGTACTTGATATATGCTTCTGCAATTGCTAGAACAAGAAATTATATAAGATCAAGTACGTCCTACATTTTTAAAGGAGTACATGTAACGAATATCAGTAGCAATTGAAATCTTTATTGAATGCTTTTAAATGTGCCATGTTAAATAGGATAATTGCATTTTATTCAGACTGAGCTTAAAGGCATTTATTAAATTTTGGGAACTTTTACTAATATATAACCCATAGTAGATTGGAAAACGCAATTGAATTTCATATTCAACTGAGAATAAGGTGAAGGTGATACACACTTGTTGATCCTCCTGTTTACCCAAATCACGCTAATAATTTTTCCACAGATAATTACCCAAAACACCAAATAATGATCCTTGTAAAAGATACCCAAAACACAAGGATACGGGTCATGTAAAACATATGTTTACCTAAACCTCTCGCTCTCTCCGTTCCCTATTTTCATAGAAATCACCCAAATCAGCGACGAGGGTGTCTTGTCTGTCTCAATTTCATATTATGTAACCCCAAAGCAACAATGTAAAAGTGTAGATTCTTTTGTATGCCACATTTATCCCATTCCCGACTTTGAGAAATCCTGAAATGCAGTCCAGACAAAGTTGGCTCACTTTCCCCCAAAGTCTGGCTGCACCCTAAAAAGCATGAAAATGGTAAAGCTATATAACCACAGTTTTTACACCCAAAACTGCCATCCCATTTTCCACAAACGTGCAGTTTCGTCGGAACTCCAAAACCGACTGATGTTGAGGAGGGTGATGAGGTATGATTATATACATGAGTTTTGAGTACTTACACTAATGCTGTCTCTTTTTGAGCAACAAGCAAAATATTATCCCAACCTGCCGTTTCATGTTTCCCCTTTTTTATTATTGTTTTTACCTCAAAAATGTTATTTTTTGCTTCATATTCATAACCAAATATATATTTGCTCTCAGAATATTGCATGACATGACATGGTAAACGACATCGATCTTATCAGCCAAATAAGCCATGAATTACATATTTCACAGGGATAACGGATATTTTCTTACCAGCGGAGAATTCTGGCATGTCATCTACGTGGGACCCTTGTTTACCAAAAGAAGTACATGTGTACATGTGTTAATGATCAAGCTTATTAGCATTTTGGAACAAAATGTATAGCAAGTGGACCAACAGAATTCTCTTCGTTTTTTAATAGGAACAGACAAGTTTTCATACTATTTTTACTACTCCACTCCTGTCTACTTATATGTTTCGTTTTTTACTAGAGAAGGAGGAGGAGGCGAGGGAGAGAGAAAGAGGAGCTGTTTTGTTTGGTATTTAAATATTTTTTCATGCATGCTTATAATCATAGATGCGTGCATGCATGAACTTTGGAGCAAAAGTTTATCTTGTAAACCAGGATTTTTATGTTCTTTTTAAGACGCTTCGGGATTTTTTTACGGAGCTAAAAATGAAAATTTGCCTTTTTCTCATTGGAGAGTTTATGATGTCTCTTCAAAGAGTATATATATTATTAATGGACCATGTGGATTCCCACGCTACTTCGTTCAACAACGCTGCTCCACACAGAGCGCCAGATGAAAGGGGAAAACACAAGTTTTCTTTGGAGACGCTCAATAATCAGACCAATACGTTTTTCACTTCACAAATCAGATTTTTTTTATCTGAAGAATCTGAACATATAAACTTTTGCATGGTTGATGAAAATGTGTAGATTTTATGTGCTAAAAGGACTCCTCTGAGTGTTATGAATAGATTCAGATAAGGTGAGTAAGAAACCTCTGTGACAAAGTTATTACTGCAGAGTTTTCGTGCTTTGTTTTCAAATTTTCTACCAAAATTCGGTTAACGAATTATTTGCAATGCAATTTTTGCATATTATTTTTAACATGTTCATTTTACTCCCACAGCATTCAAGCGGACACGAAAATAACATTATCAGCAAAAATGTGAAGGTGGAAAGGAGTAATAATGTTATTGTTATTTTTCATTATTTGCGACTGTCTACAAAATCGTTAAAGTCACATTCATTGTGAACAACACGTGAAAATAATAGAATATGTATATTCAAGCCAGGTCGAGCAGATAAGAATAGTAGAAAAATATTTTCTCGTTCTCACTCCAACTTTCCCATTTCATATTACGTTCCCTTCCATCAATATATTATTTCTTATCGCTAATAAGTACACACACCACACGTACATAAATATATTTTTAATAATCATCGCATTCAGACACGGACCTACGAAAATCAGGTACTGTTTTATGATAATTGAGTAAAGAAATATAAAAATAGCCAAAAACAGCATCGTAAACACACCCCTTTAGTAGAAAAAATAACCTCTCAAGAGATCTTTTTTCATAACTGTTCTTTGCCATCTCGCCATCAAGCGTTTTTTTACCTGAGTTTGACTCGTGTATTTTAAAAGGTGCAGGTGATGGGATGGATAGATGTTGAGGTGAGTGTATGAGTGTGATGATGAGTTGACGGTATGCGAAAATAGCATTTATGACTTTGTGAAACTCGTCTCAAAAGGAATTTTTTACCATTTCTCTCCTCGAACAAAGATCAATCTCATACTTGAGGGAAAATATTCAGAAGACAAGACAACAATAATATCCACGTAAGTTATTTAGGATACGCGAGAAAAATACGAGTGTATGTGTGTGTGTGATGAAGTTTGTCCACAAAATTCTTTGTAAAGTGGAAAAGAGACGTTAATGAGTAAGTAAATAAATCGCTTTTAACTACTTCTGAGCACTATAAGATGTAATGTGCTATGCGGGAGAAGAGAGAAAAGTTTTATATTTTTGTCTGCCTCTGTCCGTCGTCTTGGTCTTGCTGCTCTTCACAGGAAAAGAATTGTTGAATATGAATAATATCTTGTGCACATCTCTATAAAAATAATTGAATATCTCATATTTATTCATGTGAACAACGGAGACCAACAAACGCCAAGAGCCAGGAGCAAGACAACAAGCAGAGATAAAAAGTTCATGTAAATAGAAAAAATAATCTTAAAACTAGACATTCATCATGGTTTAATATTCTTTTCGTTTCACAATCCATCTCTTTCAACAAACAGATGCATACGGGAGAATGTATATAGTAGTATTCCGTGCTCAAACTCTGCTTTTGTAGAGTTTGCTATTTTTAAGTGATAATTTGCTCTTTGCCTTTTTAACCGCATTCAGCAAGCAAACCAACCTATGAGAAGAGGAGGATGGCTTAATTTGTGCAGTTTACAAAATAACTTGAGAATATGATGATGATGATGATGATGATGACGATAATACAAGGCTTAAAATATTTATCCCGTTCAGTTTCCTAAGTTTTCATCTAACCGTTTTACTTGACAGTTGCTGATTGATGTAAAGTGAAAGAAGATAAACATCTCTTTGGTGGCTGACCACAAAACATAGTAGTAGAAGGATTCCAACAATAAACGAATCCAAACAAGTTGCTTATGCCTCAGCAGTCTTGCAGGTAAAAAGTGTTGAATTGATGGAAATTGCCAACGGAATGTTCTTCGTAGAAAGAATCATTGGGGAAAATATAATGTACACACAAAGTAAAGTCGAATGAACTATGGATAGAGATTAGGTGCTGATTTCCCATTTTTCGGAGTACAATGAACTAACAAGAAAAATCGCCATTTCATTTTGCTTTGGTGTGGCTTATGACGTTATGAGCATTAAACGTTTTTGATGAAACTACGTTGTATAGAATCTTATCTAAGATTTAATCGAACTTTTTGGTGAAATATCATTAACTCGTCACTTTTCATAATGTTATCGTACTTCAATGTTCAAAATTGGGATTTATTCTTCCTTCTTTTTGTGAAGATGATGATAAAAGAGCCGATTTCTTAACACCTGTCGTAGTTTTCATCGTATTTTAATTCTAAATGCTCAAACGAGAAATTAAAATTGCTAAAATTAATGAAAAATTTAACATGCCCTGCTAAATTAATGGTGTTGAGTTAACGCAACGCAAAATTAGACTTACCATAAATGTGAACGAAGAGATTTTGTACTAACTTAGACGCTACAATAAGTTTATTATTTCATATTATAAATTAGATACTGTGAAGGTTAGTTGTTCTTCTGAAACATGAAAACTCGCCAGTATACTTAAAAATAATTATTGAATAATGTGCTGTGTTTTGAGGCTGTTCCAGATAACGATTCTCACGACGCCTTGTGGCAATTCAAAGTAAAATAGGAGAGCTAAAATAGGATATTATGAGAACCTATTTTTTCGTATGATTTCTATTGCTATTACATATCAATGGTCACTTTACATACAATTTCCGTTCTCAGCCTCGTCATTAATCTTTAACTATACTGGTTTTCTGACCTCGTTCGTAGTTCGTTGTAATTAACAATAGGGGAATCAAAAGACTGGACAGTGGACAAAAGATAAGTTTAGCTCATTCATTCATTGTTGATTGTCACACGGAAAAAACTCACACTAACTGTGTGGAGTATTACAAGCCATGAATATTAGTTCATGACCTAGTAGTAATATCTGCTATACAATGTACAATTACAGTTATGTATTACATGCAAAGAACATCGAACCGGACAAATATATTTCATGGCTCATAATCATAATAGAGGTGACCATTTAATAAAACTATAAAAATCTGAATTGAACTACGTTTTATGTTTGGTCTGAATATCTGAAAGCAGTCGAGAAAAAAAACTCAACAGCCATCTATTGATACTTGTTTGGAGCATAGTTCACATCTACAACTAGAGCCATTTCTCACGGATTCCTCAACACCCCTCGAACAAGAGCAACATTTTTTCCAAACCATTTTTCTAGCTTTTCTTTCTAAAAAATCTGTTACATTCAGTATTATACGTAAGTGAATGTCCTTTTTCCGCTTATTCTACTAACCTGATATAAAAAACCATTAAGAAGCCCGATAAAATTGTTGAAACGGAGCTCTTTGAGTTCTGCATTCAATTTTCGTTACTCGATTATGGAGGTCCAGTTGGACGAAATTGAAGAAGCATCATTGTAATGAAAAGAAACAGCCAAATGGAAATCTTGTCTTGTAGCAAATGGGGAGAAATTGAGGGCAAAAAATGAAACGTCATAATGATAATAGTTTTGATATAAAGGGTTACTCTGTACATCCCATGAGCACACATTATACTGAATTGAAGTGGACACTTCTATTCCCACCTTACTAGCATGTTTGATGAAATCAGGTTTTAATGGAAAAATATGACTTTAAAGAAAACAATATTTCACAAAAATCGGAATATTTTTAAGTCCAACACTTTTCTCCAAACATGAAAGGAAATGGGAATGCGGATAATAGCATCAGAGAGGCTTTTTATTTATGCATAAATTAAATGTAAACTGTTTATGGGAACTACACATTTTCTCTTTTGGCTGTCGGTTGTATGATTTATGAGCAGAGTTGAATTTCAAGAGGTAATGAAGTAGGAAAGGCTTAAAAAACATTAATATGGTGATATACCAGAAGATGAGATTTTTTCGTATGAAATTTTCATAAAAAATAAACCTGCAGCAGTAGCTTTTCTCGATTTTTCAATTTGATTTTTACTTGCATCATAACACAGATGGTCCTTTCCGATCTCCTTCAACCCTTTCCTACCAAACCAAAGCAATGCAGGCTTGTCATAAGGCACCGGCAGCACGTATGCTTTATCCTATCCCTTCCTATAGCTTAACCCTTTTTCAACCCTTTTCCCATCCTCATCTGGCAAATTGAAAACATTTTTGAGGGGAACACATTACCATCAGCACTATTTGGAACTTTATGGGAACGACAAACTTTTTTTTCTTGCAATGTAATGCTGACCTCATAACTGAACTGGAATTTTGAATGAAAGTAAAAAACTAAGTAAAAAAGCTGCTTAACCCTTTCGTTCCATCCATCCATTCTTATTATTACCCTTTCCCATTCAATTCAGATGTAGCTTGTGAAAAATACTCGATTTATTTGATGGATTTTTCACGTATAACAGTAATAATATATTTTTATCCAGTTTTTACATTTTTACTGAATCATGTTTCTAAATTTGTTTAAAAATCCGTTGGGACAGAAAGCTAACAATTACTTTCCTGTTTAAGGGGAAGCAAAATTGGATATAAAAATAACGTTCAACTCCAATATCTGACCATTCCAAGCTTGATCGTGAGAGATGAAACATGATTAATCATTTTTTCTCAATTTTTTCAATAAATTTGCAAAGGAAACCGGTACATTTCCATTCTTTTTCGATAAATCAAAAAGATTTGGCTTGACAGTGGCTACTACTTTCTAAGCCTTGCCTTGCCTTCAACAATTAAAAGAAAGTTGTGGGAATTCCCAGGAAGATCTGTTGTGAAGCCTTTCCCAAGCCAAACCCGTTCGTTACATGGATCATTCCATCATCGTCAAAAAGTCCACTGCCTTTATTGTTCGTTTACTTATTTTAGGATTTTTACCAAATTTTTCTTAATGCATGGATAAAGTTTCGGAAAAGTGTAAAAAGGATGGTTTCCTTTGAACATTTTTTAACATGAGAACTTCAATCCATTCCTATTGATACTCAACTAAAACATTATTAACCTTGAGTGAACTTTAGGAAAAGGATATCGAGTTGCTGCTTTTTTTGTCACGGAATGAAACTTGATTTGGCTCAAATTCAGAACGGTGATGAGAAGAGCTCAGAAAGAAAAGATAAAGAAGTTTACCTGGTCGGCATATACTTTTTTGGGAGATTTGGAGAATCATCAGTCAAGCAAAAGCTCAAACGTGCCGAATAAGCGTACCACCTTGCTTGACTGTATGTGTGAGCCCTTGAAAAACTGGTATGAATGATCATCGTTTTTAAAAAATGCTGCTTTTCCTTGCACAAAATCTACCTGTGCTTTATCACTGAAGCGTAAATTGGGACCTGAGATAAGGGACAAACTAGTTTTTTTTATGTCGGAGCTATGAATGAAGAGGGCACGCATCCTGGCAGAAGTAAGTATCAACAAGAGCGAATTATCATCATTGTGATGTGACCTTCTTCTTGCAATCATCATCACATATGATGTGCGGCTTGGTCTCAAAAGGTAGAAAGGACTGTTTTATGAAGGATGAATGAAAGTTATAATTCATCAAAGTCAACCTCAGCAAAAATACGGTGTAATGGATACTCTCCTAATGAATCTAAAATCTTTTGGGTGAAATTAAAGGGGTTTTACGTGGAAAATCTTTTCATGAGAAACATTATCAAATCAACTAAAGCGCTTTCTTCGAAATTGTTCGTTTTATTAAACTCTGATTCATTAAAAAAATATTCTAAAAGAGTCATGATTATGAATGTTAATGCAGCAGATACCGTAAGTTATTTATGTTAATCCAACGCACTTTTACATTTATCATCATGCAAATGATATCTATACAATGTAGAAAATGACTAGAATGAGAGGCGTCAAGTGCTTTGCCACGCATGTACTATTAAACAGAACATTTTTTGAGGAATGTGACAATGGGTATACCACACCCAAAAATTATTCCTCTGTAGATGAATGTACTTGACTGTTGGTGAAAAATTTTGTATTCATTTCAAGCACCTAACTATCAAATACATGCTATTAAATCGTGATTCACATTAGTCCAATGCTCTTTTCAGTTTATAAATATCAATGATATCCACTTGGATTGCAGGTTACTACAAATGTCGACATCAATTTGTTTATTCAAAAACATCAGGTAATGATGCACAGAGCCACAGTAAAGTTCAACAAGAAGGAAGGAAAACAGGGAGGGCCAAAAAGGTAAAAAAGAGAATCAAGCTAAAAATGTTTGACTGACAAGAAAGGAAGAAAAAGCGGAGAGGAGAGCAAAAAAACTGCAAAAGCAATGCATACAAAACATACCGGAGCAACGAGTGAGAGCCCATAGGGTAATGAAACTAATCAATAAAAAAGCATTTGACGCTCCCAAACTCATTTTTCATTTTTCTCGACAGTTCTTCTCCAACTCATGGTGAATATGCCTTGAAGAGACAAAAATTATTTTTAACTCTTTCTCTCTCTCTCTCATTCCTTTCCTTTTATTCTTGTGATTAGTGAAAATTCGTGTGACGATTCCTGCCTTCTTTTACCAGTCATTCGCCCAGAAGGAATAATAATCATCATCATCACTATTTTCCCTGTCTGTAGAACATTTTTCTCTCGATCATTCATTTCAAATGGAGAACGGTCAAATAGTATATCACACAAAAAAACAACATCAACACAACAAACCTGAACACAAGAGAACACACATCATCAGTCATATTCTGCCGATGGCCATTTCTAAATCCTTTCTTTGTCAAACTTTTTTTATGTTTGGAAGAAAAAAATGTGTATTTGTACAATTCTTCACTTCTATATATAAAAAATAATCTGTACTCTCTACTGGTCATTGTCTATGCTTGGATAGGAGTCCAAAAGTCCAAAGGATGCAAAACATTATGGAGGAAGAACTCTCCCATCATCAGTTTTTTTGTATTTAATCGCTCGATACGTAAAAGTTGTTTCCTATAATCGTCTTTTCCGATTAGTAACGGAAGGGTAAAACATGCTAAAAATGGTAGTGATTGCACTGCCGGTTTTTCACTGATTTTATTTTTTTAAAGTCAAAATCGATTAAGTATAAAAGGATGAAGGAAATTTACCGTACATACAAGTAGGAAGAAGGATTGAACGAACATTGATTGAATGACTTTTTTTGATCGATTCGTTCGATTTTATAATCAAATGTAAAGTTGTCAATTGTCCTATTGTTCATCTTTGCATATATTATTTTCGCTTTAAAAAGTTTTACGATAAGAATCTGCTGCTTCTGTATGTATGCAAGTTTGGTTCGTGTGTGTGGGGTCGCCTGAACTTGAAGCAAGAAGTCAAGTCAAAATGCCGGTGCCAATGCCCCGAAATCTTTGGTGGTGATAGATTACTGTAACCATTTTAAAGTTGTGAAATTGATAAAATTATGGCGCATGAATTGAGCTTGTACTCAACTAATGCAATTGAATAATGGGGAAAACGGTTCTGTTCTTTGGATTATGGTTCTTTTGCAAATGGAACTGGCAGTAAGTAAGAGACGTGGTGGTGTGTGGTAGCGGATCCGATGGATCGTGAAAATTTTCTTTATGTTTAAAAATATCCTCCGTCATTCTCAACAGTCTTGTCAACCCTTTTTATGTAAATGGATGAGTTTTCTCTGTCAAAATGTCAGCTCAGTTGCGAATGGAGTAGCAGTTTGGATTTGATATTATTGATTGTTTGAGCTAAGCCTGCTGTCGATTTTGATTAGTTTTCATTGATATATATGCAAAAGTTTAGTCAAATCATGTAGCAGACATGAGCGATAATATAATATAATATCCTGCATAGTTTGTGTCGTTTTGTTTGTTGCTACTACACAGGGAAAAGTGTTCAACGGGTTTTTTGAAGAGGAATGCATATGGATTTGATTAAATAAATATGAATTAAAAATGGATAAATGTCTGAGTCACTCTTGTCACAATCAAAAAAAGCTTATAACGATGCTATAGCAAGTATGCTTATGTAGACTCTAGATTAGAGGATTATGTTGAGTTTGGACAGAAAAGGATTGTGCAAATACAATAAGAAATCATAGAACCCATGCGAATGAGTGTGCATATGTAAATTTTTATTTGAAATACGCATTGTATTGTTCATCATCAATTGTCAACATTGGTCAAAGGCAAAAATGTCAGAAGGATAGTTCACAACTTTGAAACATTCTTGACTTCCATGATCTAATGGTTGCGTTGCAAAGATTTGAAATTCTAAATATGGAATTGCCCCGAACTCATATGATCAAGTAAGCATACTGGACTAGTGTATTTCTACTATATTGTAGCATTCAAATAATGGCTTATAGCATTGAAATTTAAAAACATTTCATCCAATGGTAACCTGCATTTTGGTTACATTGCTATTGGTCTTCCTTGTTCGGTTCACTTAAAATTACGTAGAGATTCCACAATGTCTCGTGTTGTTGCTCATTGCAAATTGTGTTGGCTGAAGAAAAAGCTCATTTGCATTGAATTGAATTGTTGCTGATTATAATCACTACTCATTCGTGTGGATGTAAATCTGTTTTTCATTTTTTGCACGCATTTGTCATTCTCAAACGAGTTTCACCTTTAACTACTGTTACGCTTGTGAATACTGTGCTGACATTGAAAATTGAGCTATTTAATCAGATACCCATGTACACCAAATGACTTGGCCGGATTAGAAGGAAACATATATTTTGGATGTCATTCGACGGTTGGTTGAAATATTGACTTTGAGGACTTCAAAATTTTCTAAAATGTATAACGGAAGTAATTTTCTGCTTGCAAATCTTTCTTTTTCTCATGATACATAAATAATTTTGATTAAAAATTCACGAAACAGAATTTTACTGAAATGGGCTTCAAAAATACGACAAAAGAACTTTTCTTACAGGCAAGGCACGCATGCATTATATTAAAGAAAAAATAGGAGATACACATGATGGCTTACGAGGTTATGTTTTTATGGATGGCTGATAATATTCAACAACATTGAAAATTGAAACGCACAAATTTTTTTAACCGTCTACCAGAAGTTAATATATGACTAAATCATATTGCACGCTTATATAAATTCTGCAAAACACAGAAAGAAGTTGGAAAGATAAAATAAATTCACTTAGTTCCCTCTTATAACTCTGACAGTGCAGTGCCACTTTCTAAAGAAAATATATATAGAAGATGTGAAAAAAATTGAAATTAAATGAGACAAATGAGTGCCAATTTCTTAGGGCGGACGGGTGGATATGGGCGTAAAAAACAATTTTCATCCTTTTTTCCTTTCTTTTCTTCAGCCTTTCCATTATTCCACGTCTCATTTTTGCTTTGGTGTGTGTCAAAAATTTCTTTTAAACCTCCAAAAAAAGACGCATCTGACTTTTTCCTTTTTGTCTTCTTCATCCCATCTTAAAGATGTTGTATCGTATCACCTAGTACATGAGCCAAAACGTATTCATTACCGTCAGAAAATGTCAGACGGGTGGTTGATGCAATGCCTTATTCTTTTTCATTTTGATAGTAGTATTGTACTCTTCGAGTGCATTATGGGCTCAACTACTATATGCACGTTTTTTACCTTCTCGTTATTACCATAAAACCGTCTTGCTCGTCATGTTCGTTCTTCTTTGGGATGGATATATATGTGAGTATTTGTGTTAAAACATTTCTTCATGACTTGTGGAAGACAATAATGTTATCCAATTCTTTGAAAATGCTTATTCATTACATTTCTGTGCTTTTGACGTACTTTATGCTGAAATAAGAAAGTGTTTGTTCCTAATATTGTTTTTCGAATGATGTATTTCAATTTGAGTCAGGGGGTTTGCCCACTTGTCTATCTATTTCCTTAATGACTAGAATACCATACTATTATACCTGTTGATGGATGATGCGATGATATTTGGGCTCAGCAGAGCTGCGCTAGCAGATATTTTATTTTGTGCCTAGGTTCACGTGTTTTGACTGAATTAGTGTGAACATACATTGCGTATCAAACGCAATGTTGGTGTAGACATTTTTTTATTTAAATTCTGTTTAATCAAAGCTAAATATGAGACTTGGACATTCATTTTAATATTTATTAGTTACTTTACTATTGATATCAGGAAATGCTTTTGTCAGGCGAACAGCGCAATGAGCGCATTCCATTCTACACAGGTACTTAAGCAAAAACAATAAAGCCCAGGAGCAATAATTTATGGCAAGTGGGAGCCTCGTGTCACGGTTAATTTATTGAATTTTTTGTTATCGTTAGCCTCTTTCTCTGTGTACCTGACTGACTGTTACATATTGTGCACCAGCCAGAAGGAACTTTTATGCCCACTTACGTATTCACCTAACTTTACAAAGCATGGCAAGGTACGATACGATGATAAAATTAGGATTCCATCTTTCCATCGTCTGCATATTATCTAGCTTCTACATCAGACATAACAAAGCATAACTGACAGGTTTATTTTTCAAGATGGAGTAAAAAAAAACTTTTCTACAAGTATGCAGATGCGCTAAGAAGACTACCTGAAAAATCTCCTTATTTTACACAACATGAACAAAAGGATTTGGTAGCAGTTGTTGTCTTGTTGCAAGTACTATTATAACCATTTAATAGCCTATAATATATTCTCTCAAGTTGAAAAATAGCATGTTTTTTTTCTCTCTTCTTGGGCCAAGTTATAAAAACAAGTTCGAATAGCATTTATCCAATGCTAGCATCAGCCTACGATTATTATGTGGTAAGTTGTCTAACAAGTTGAGAAAAACTTTTTGTTTGGCTAGTTTACTTGATCACGTCTACGCCTCCTTGCTTCGTGCTGACCAGACGTGAAATCTTAAGAAAAAATGGGTTCTTTACCAAGAAAATCGTGTATACTGCTTTTATGAAAATGAGGTGTTTCTGTACAGTAACTTTATGCATACATATACGTGTGTAAACAGATTACATGCATAGCCTTCAGATATTTTTTTGGCTTTTGGGTACCTTTTCGTAAAATCTTACTGGTTGGCCGACGTACATTTCTCAAGAATGCACTACTTTATAAGCATTGGTCAGTTTCATTGTCAGGAGGTTACTCATTTTGTTATAAATACAAGCTGCTGAAGTACATACTGTCTGAGTACACGAAGCAAAGGTGAAAAGGACTTACAAAAACATGGCCCACGTAATAACAACTCCACTTTCATCAAATTATGAAGACAAAAATTCTCAAAAGAACACGTAACAAGAAAATGTTAAGAAAGGAGTGTTCAATAGATAGATAAAATACAAAAGAAATGGTATTCCGATAAAGTTACAAAAAACTGTACATGCCAACTATGCCAAGCCTTGCCTTCATTCCTTATAAAATGCCTTGAGGTATCATCTTTAAGATGCTCAGAGCTCGACGCTGTCCTATTGTTAGCATTTACATGGAGTTGCAAGAAAACTTTTACCTTTTCATAGTTGACGACCGTGTACTAATGACGCTGATGTAAGGAACGTGTGGTGTATTCTCGGACGTTGGACGTGTGCTGGTGTTTGCTAATACATTACACGCTTCTAACATGGATATGAAATCCCAATAAGAAGGAAGGATTTTTATATACAAGTATGAATTTTTTTACATCATTGATGAATGTCTGCATAACTGAAGTACTTTTGGATATTGTTCAAACACTAATACTACTTCTACTCCCTGTTGTCCTACGAGCTCGGACATTGTACCCAAAGAAGAAAAAACATACAAACTTGGATCACGCAAATAATACACACGCCTAAATGAAAGAGAGAAAGATACCTACTCCTTTTATTGTAATCATGATACATTATGGGAAGAAGCAAATGGACACACGGGCTTTTCTGTTCTTCTGACCGGCTATTATTGCCAGTGATGGACAATGTGTCTGTAGAAGAGATACTACAAATATGTACGTATGTAAAAGAACCACAGAACACATCGAATATAATATAAACGAATACCTACACAAGGCAACATCAATAAGTGTCAGGACATGCGATAGCGATGCAATGGCTACAAAAGTCTCAAAGTATTGAATGAGAAAATCAAATGATGCATTGTAATTTTATAACGTGATGTCCGTAACGAGAACCGATAGTTTGGTGCCAGATGATTCCATGCCATGAAAACTATTCGTTCTACATGTAAGTTAAATTATTGGCTAATGGACATGAAATGTGTGATTATAAGTGGAGGCACTTATAGCAATACATGCCTTTTAACCAAACGCCCTTGTATAACTAGTATTAATATTCAAAAATCTTGCATGTGAGTATGCATGCATGTCATGCCAATGAAATGAATATATATAGCATTGTTAAAGAAGTACAGTACATGTAAATGTACTTATGCAATAGGTTCAAAGCATGTTGGACAAAGCATTGGCTGCGTCATCTTCATTACCATCAATCCAGAATGAAATTATTGCTGCTTCACCTCATTCCGGCATCATGATTATTTTACACCTTGATGAAGTGCTCATTATCTTATGTAATCATTTACTATCTTTTTCGGTTGATTTGATTTTTTAGTAAAATGTAATCCATCATTTGAGAAGCTATATGAAACAACAACGGTTGAGTGGTTGATTACTAACTAGGTCTCCACACATTGTATAGACATATTATGCATTTAGTGTGTTTTGAAATAACAAATAAAAAGTCTGTCGAATATTCTTATGAAAATTTGCCGTTTTTATTGGCTATCAGTTCATTTTTCATTGTAGAAATTAAATATAAATTAAAATAATTTATGATGATTCGACCAGAAAGCGTTGATGGATTGACAGAAACCGTTCTTGTTATCGGCTTGACGAGCGAGTACTTGATTGTTTCTCTCACAACCATGTTCACAGAAGCCTAAATTTTTAAAAGAAATATATTGTTAGTTAAAAATGTTAAGTAACAGGTAATAAACAGGCAGTATGTTAATAAATATTGGGACTTACCTTTGTGTTTGCGTTGAACATGTAGAGGTTATTGTTTCCTTCCACATTGACCATATTGTCTTGGCAGTTCTCAGTGTCGAGACAGGTTTGATCGTAATTGTAGAAAAAGTTGTACATACCAGCACCATACAGGTATACATTTGATGACCTCTTGGCAACAATTGAGTAACTCATTTCACATTGGGGTCTTCCATTACAATGAGCATAAGTTGGATCATCTAAACTGGGCTTGGATGAATGGTTGGGGAGCTGGTGGGCCAGGTTGCCAGTATGGAGTTTCAGATTGATCATGGTCATGTAAACATTGCGAGCGTTGTTCAATTGATATTGGTAGAGCACATTATGCTCGGATTGGATACCATATAACCATACTGGTCCGGGGTTAGATTCAACGAGTACTCGCGCGTCCAGTATAGATACTAATTTGTCCTTGTGCAAGTTGGTTATCTAAATCGTGATCACCGGTCCATGCCCAGACGTTTTCGAAAAGTCCAGATCCAGATGGGGGTGATGTGAAGAAGGGTGTGAGCAGCAATACATTGTGGAACAGCACTTTGACCCTTGGGGCATTGTGGAACTTGAAGTTCAGATCCAGCGAAACCACCAACACGGAAATGAGCATCCCACATACCAGCTTCACCAGGTGCAGATCCCTTAAGATTCCACTGGACAAGGATAGCTCCAGGCTGGGCACCTATTGAATAATAATAATTATTATTATAATAAATTCAGCGTGTCAAATTCCATATCAAATGATACTTCAATAACAAAGTTACACTTTGAAAATAGGAATAGGTTTAAGCGATCTTACCCTTTGTTGAGAACATGAAATCGGAGATTACGACGTTGCCAGTTTGTCCAGGTTCACCGACCTTGAGCATGGGGCTGGTTGTTTTGGTCTTGGAAAACTGAGCCTCCAGCCATAAGTACAGTCCAGATTTCACCAATAAGTCTGGTTCCAGCAGGGACAGTGATGGTCTTGCCAATAATGTAAGTTCCAGATGGGAAGTAAACAACCTTTCCGTTGACATTTTGGTTGATGACGTTTTGGATAGCGTCAGAGTCATCAGTACGGCCATCACCTCGGGCTCCACCAGCCTTACAGAGGCGAAATCATTGACAGAAAGGGTTTCGTACTGAGGTCTGGTCTTTTCAAAGAATCGTCCTTCAGAGTCCAAAAGACTGGAGTCTTTGTTGACATTAGGAAGGTTATCAGCGACGTATTGCCATTTCCGCTAGCGTCATTGTATCTGGATCCACGACCGAAAGCTTGGATGGTCATAGTTCCACCATTAAGGAGTGATTCACCGTAGCAGCTCCAACGGCTGTTGGGGTATTACAAGACGAACATTGTCCAAAAGCAAGGTGTTGGATGTATCAGATGCAACTGGAGCAGCAGCAGTAGTTAACAGGACGGCTGTTTGGGTATCAGTAATCACGGAATCCATAAGAAGGACTGATCCTACACCACTACGGACGGAGTCACTTGGAGATGACATGTCAATACCAATTCTGGATCCAGTGATGCTGACGCTCTTGAAGGACCATTGCCAGTTCTACAAATACAATCAATGCAGAAAAATGTCAAGTTTAAGGCAAATCTCACTTAACCCCAAAAAGTTAATAATTCTGTTTCATTGATTTCTTACCCATAAGATGAAAATAGCAGTGTCACAACGATCAAAGGTCATTCTCAAGGAAAGGAACTGTTGGTTTCCAACCCACATACCGTATTTACCACCTTCGAATTTCAAGTCAGACATGAAACCTCCACTACCGTTTTCCATCCAGATACCTTGATGGTTGGATCCAACTGTCATCTTGAATTCAATGTTGACAAGGGATGTGGCCTGAGCTTGCCAATGAATACCAGTAGTTGTGGACTGTTGGGGGGTCTGAGTGGTGTCAATGATGAAATTCTGACTTGTCTGAAGAAATTGTTTTGGTTGGTGTACCTGTATTAGAATTGGCATAAGTATAAATAATGTAATTTCTATAAACTCATACATGTTACATCAAAGATTAAAACACTTAAGCCACTAACCAGTTGTTTCCTCCTTCACCGTAGGGGTTAGAATCAATAATGGCCATTCCTTGGAATTCAGGAGCAGCTACGAGTTTTGGCAGGTCACGGGCATTTCCAACAAGTTGGGAATAATAGTACATGATAATTGGACTGGAGATCTTGTATGTACCAGAGGGGAAATAGATAAGTGCTGGGAGGATTGTGGAGGAGCCACAACCGCTTCCACATCTGCCACCTGAGGAGATTGCCGTATTAATGCAGCGTATCGTCTTGGATTCCGTTTCCTATTCACAATTGAAAAGCATAAAAGTTAAGTTTTTGAAGTTGAAAAATCGGTAAAAGTTCAGCTTGCATTTCATTTTAATTACGTACCTGCACAGCCAAAGTCCATGACGTTTCTGTAAACTTGGTAGTCGAAGGATTGGGGTGGAAAGATGCGGTTCCATGCTCAATAGCTGAAATCCACATTTCATTTCCTTGTTGTGGAGCATAAGAACTCTGATGGAACAAGAAACTGGATTTTTAGAAAAGTTATTCCTCAAATGTTTTATTGTATTGACAGTTTAAATATTTAAAAAAAACTTACATTGAAAGGGCTGCACTGACCCAATGCAACAAGCCAACAAGGGCCAAAGCCACAACCGTAAAACTTTTCATGATTATTCTGTATTTTCCAAAACGATACCTCGAGGACAACGGCTCCTACAGCAATGATTATGGGATTGCTTGTCGACTGCCGTATTTATTCTTTTTTCTGCACCATCCTGGAATTAGTCTGGTTTTGCGGCTTAGCCATTATGTTAAGCCATTACCGCATCCAACTTTGTCATTTTACATTGGAAGTAAAAAGGAAACGATATGTTATGGAAGAGTGGAATGCTTCACATATTCGTGACGCACATACTTTGCATTTATACATACATATATGCCCGAAGAATTGAATGGCACGATACTCCAAATCCATCGATTTATTCATTGTGTTACCAGATGTAACAAAAATTGCACGCGTCACACTTCAATCCTTCAATTGAGTGAAGGATACTTATATGCTTATACTGATAATTATTGCATGCTTGTCAAACATGATTTAATATGCATGAAATCTACAATCACATACCTATGCTTGCATAAAAAATTGTTTTTGTATATTTATAATTATGAAGTGTTGGACCGATTTTTAAGCCAAGAATTTTACTTTCGGGCTGACTGTCGGAAAATTTGATTGATAGCTGTTTACTTTGATTCTTACATGATGACTGCTTTATTTTTGGACAAATTGCTTAAAACAAGGTTTATTTTTTGCTCATGTTTATTGCCATTAAGTGATTGAAGCCCGCAAAGAGCTCACACTTTTTGATGG